>CM046031.1:42978573-43118573 GCA_025215565.1 Flaveria ramosissima
TGTTAGGACCTGGTATTTGAACGAAATACCTAGTGATTAGCGTGTTAAACCAACTCAAATAGTGCGGAATCCTATTTGATTGGCGATCCAATCAGTGAGAACACACGATGAGAACACACGAGAAAATCAAGAATTGAATCTAACGTTAGAATCGATTAGGAATCGATCTAATGTGTTCTGTGAACTTGGAGAACATTTGGAGTCTCTGGACAGCTAGGTACGTCCTGGAATCGTAATGGTATGAATGCTACCTTTTTTCCACGAATTGGGCTATTTTAAGGTTAGTATTGTTCAATCGTGCGACTGGGCCATAAGTATGGTTCAGTCGTGCGATTGAACCATGCGTTGATTCATCCGCACGACTGAGTGTTCAGTCGTGCGCTTGAGCCAATCTTATGTGTCAATCATACGACTGATCCAGTCTCCTCTCCTGGTTCAGTCGTGCAATTGAGTCAATCGTATGAAGTTATTCATGCGTGTGGTCCATTCGCATGGGCCATTCGCATGAGAACTTCATTAAGTTAAGTTTGAATGTTTTAATTTATATAACATAATGTGTAACCATTCAAACAATCATAACCCAATCAATTCAATCACGACTCATTAATGAAATATTAAATTACAAATCACAAACAATCCATATCATTTCATTATCATTACAATTACATCATCATCAGAACAGACAAGATCTTACATTACAAATCATGATCTAGGGACATACATGCATCACACAAACTCCCCCTTGGACCTAGATCCTCTAATCTCTTGTCTTCTGCATAACCTCCTTGTACTTCTTGTACTTCTCCTCTTTGTGACTCCTGCGTGAATCTCAAACGCAAAGCAGAGTCGTATAACGTTTGGAACTGGAGGGCTTGTACAATATCTGTGTGTCATAGAACTGGCCACTTGTATAATGTATGTCATAGAACAGTGGCCACTTGTATAATGTATAGACATCATTAGCAGACAAGTTGGTTAGCCACATCGGGTCGAATACCCTGATTTTATCCATTTGGCCCTCTTTATTTAGAACTATGACAGCTTCAGCTGTTCTCCAATCATAGTACCACCATTTGAAGTGTGGAGTGAATTCCTGTGGCATTTCCCTGAGAGGGATTCTCGACATAGTGCGCGGAGGACTCCACTTCAACACAATCTTGGGCTTGCCAGTAATGGCATCAACCTCAGACCTTCTTATGTACCTCGTAGGCTTTGGGGTCTGAAGTTAACCCATCTGGTGTGGTACTCCTTCTTCAGGGCAGCCTCGAACCAGCCTGACATCTTCCTTGGGTCAGCATACAACAGCTTTAGCTTAGCCAGCTGGTTGAGCTCAAAACCAGGTAGAGTCTTCAGATCATGTGGAAACCTGAAGTACTCTATGCCCTGTTCCCTCTTAACTGCATACGCGTTAAGATCATCAAAATAAGCCCATGCTATAATCCTGCCTGACACCTTGTGGTGTTTCTTGACTCTGTAGAGCTTGGTGTAGGCATCTTTCTTTGGTGCAGCACGTTGGGCTCTCACTTCTTCAAAACAGGCAGCCCACTCAGCCTTTCGAATGTCTACGTCATCATTTGAGGCTTGGGCTGTTCCTTCTGTCTTTCGGTTTCCTGCTCCATCTTGTTAGTACCTCAAACGTATCACTGACTAGGGACTCACCCAGATTGGGGACCACATTACCCTCGTTGTCAGCATACTGAGGGTACTCTTCTGCAGTGATATCTTCGACCTCGACTTCATCAACATCATTTAGCTCTTCATCACTGGTCGAATCAACTGTTGGAGCATCTTTGACGATTTCATCCGGATTGAGTCTGAACATCTCTGCCAGTTGCTCGTTAGATAGGTCATGAATTATTTCCCCTTCTTCAGGGGTATAACTCACAGACCTTCTTACAATCCCTTGCAGATCAAGAATCATGGTTAGTTGAGTCTTGACCTGTTGAAGGGGAGCAATATCAAACTCATCTCTTTGAAAATTTGGATCTGTTTGATTTAAACATTCAACACATAAATCATTAGTAAGTAATCAAACAGAATTACATTAACTTAATATATAAACATTCAAAACATTTGTTTTTCATTACATGATTCAAACACAAAAATAATTAAATACATAAAACATCTAATCTGTACTTTTGTCTTGAATCATGGTCTCGTCGCTCGGAGGAGCAGAAGTGGTAGATGACTGGTCCTGTCGATTCTTCGATCTTCGTTCTTGACCAGAAGCAGAGGCCGATGCAGCCGCATCCCCTCCTTCTGCTTCGTCATCATCATCTTTTCCCTCTGTCCTTTCTTCCTCTGTCTCTTCCTCATCCTCATCCTCCTCATCATCCTCATCATCATCTTCATCATCATCATCACCATCTCCATCATCTCCATCACCCTCCTTTATCTTTAAGGGCTCATCCTTAGATCCCTTTAACCGCAACATAATGGTCTTGTTGGTAGTCTCCAACTCCTCTATACGTTTGGCTGATTGGGCCTGCTGGTCCTGGAGTTGGGACATCTCGACTCTCTGTGCATCCATTAGCTGGGTCTGCTGCTCTATCACCCGAGCCTGCTCTGCCATCTGCTGAGACTGGGCAGCAGTCAGGTCGGTCAGCTGACGAATCTGTGCAGCTTTCTCCTCATCTGCAGCTAGCAGGCGCATCACCATACGGTTTAGCGCCGACAGCTGCTCCTCTACCCCGATTGGAGGTAGAGGAGATCCATATAAGTGTGAGGACTGGGCTGATGGTCCTGCATGATGTGAGGTGGTGGTGGTAGTGGCTGTGGTGAATATGGGTCGGTAAATTGGTGAAGGTGATGTAGGTGTAAAAGGTATGGTGGTGGATGGGAAATGTACAGTGGTGGTAGGTAATGTGGTGGCTGTGGTAGCAGTGGTGGATGTGGTGGCTGTGGTGATGGGTGGTATGTCAGTGGAGGTGGTAGTGGTGGCTGTGGTGGTGGAAGTAGAGGCAGCAGTGGTAACGAAGGTCAGTCGACGCTTCTTCTTCTTCAGTCCATGGGGTTGAGCCATCCTCTTCCTCCTAGTCCCAGTGGAAGTGGATGCTCCCCCTGCAGCTCTGCCCACTGAACCCGGAGCATAGCTCGGGTCAGTCTCTGTCTCTCTGGAGTCCCGAGGGTGTTCACCAACCACCCTAAGCCCGTGTTCTGTGGGAACAACCTTGCTTCCCACAGTCCTCGTGAGGGGCTCCTCATCCGACTCCTCCTCCTCCTGATCACCAACAACAAACTCCTGATGGAAACCGGCCGTCTCAGCAACCTCTCCGGCAGGGGCAGACCCCGGGGGAATAACATCTGAATCAGTGCCTCTAGGTGGAGCAGGCATATCATCCCCGGCGTCTCCGCTATCATCATCTGAATCAATCTCTGGGAGGAGCAGCCTCTCATCATCAGAGTCACTGTCCTCATGACGCCATTTGCGTCTGCCTGGCGCCACATACCTCTCGTTGGCCAGGTGGCCAATCAGTCTCTTCACTTGGGGCTTCACCTGCTTCCCCCTATAAACTCTCATCCGGCCTAGAGTCGTATCATCCATAATCTCTAAGGCCACTGCGTCATGACTCTCTTTGGGCAACTGTGGCAGCTTCTCGTTGAAGACGAGCTGTAAGAACCTGGGGTACATGCAAAACCCCTCCTTTCCCTTGGCCTCCAAGTTCTCCACCAAGTATGAGAATATCATGCTAGAAAAACTGAAGGGGTGGTTCAGCACCAGTGCCACGTAGGCATTTTGGATCTGGTCTGAGAGGTCGTCGAACCCACCCCTCCTCGATGCAACACACTTGAGGATCACGTGTGCTAAGTACTTGTACTGGGGGCTCAGGTTGCTCTTGTTGAGCACACCTGAGTTGATGTCCCCAGCGTACTTTATCCTCAGAAAGCATCCTCGCACTGTCAGTGGATGTAATCTAGTAGGATGATCAGTGTCGTCCCCAAACTCTAGGACTCTCTGAATGTCGGCAGCAGTGATCTCAATATCATGGCCCAGTATGGAGCTCCTAATGCAGTAGGGCTCGCGGGAGCGGTCCACAGAGGCATTCTCCCAGAATGCCTGATGGAGTGATCTGTATGGCGTGCAAGGCGTGGAGATAGCCTTATGAATCCGGGACCGTCTAAGAAAGGCTATAATGTCGGTAAACTCGGCCCCATTCCTGGTGGTGTGATCCAAATGAGTACAGATGTTGTGCTTTGGATTTATGGACCATCTCTCAGCCATTTTCCTGAAACACACATGACATAGAACCATTAGTACATAAGACATGAAAATTCTGTTCTAAGTGTAATGTTGAAAATCATTCTGATTCATTCGTGCGAATGAGTCATGCGACTGAAGTCAGTCGTCTGTTCTTTCATGCGACTGAGCTCATTCTGGTCAATGTGACATGCGATTGGGTTCAGTCTGCTGACTGAGTCTGCGAATGGTTCAGTCGGCCGACTGAGCTCAATCGCATGGTTCATTCGGGTGATTTGTCCAATCGCAAGTTTCAATCGTGCGATTGGAGTTCATCCGGGCGACCAGTCGCCTGTCCTGAATTTCAGTCGCCAATCGTTCGAAACTTCAACAAAATAAGTGTTTTAACACAAATAACCGGTTCAGTAGACTCGCATTCTTGTTACTAATAACCTATTTGACTTAATTTTAACGTTTTGCTTAGTTTTAATAGGTTATTAGGGCTTTCTTGTCTCGGTTCTTGTTTCACAGTCGAATAATCAAAATTAGGGTTTGAATCTTTCAGGTTTTGGTACGATGAGTCTTCAAACTACCTGTATAATCAATACCGAGAGTCAGTGAATCAATATCAAGAAGAATTCAAAGTCAATGAAAATTTGGCAGCGTAACGGTAGGGAATGCGATTTAAGGGCGATTTGGGTGTGATGAATGAAATGCGATCGACTGTGCCCTTTAAATACTAAAGCTGAGTTCAGTCGGCCGACTGGCCTCAGTCGCCCAGTTCATTCGGGCGACTCAGGCTCAATCGTACGATTGGCCCAATCAGTCGCATGCTGTTGACCGACTGAGGTTCAGTCGGTCGACTGACTCAGTCGTGCCTTTCATTCGCATGTTCAGTTGACCGAATGAGTTTCAATCGGTCGACTGACTCATTCGCCCTCTTCCAATCGGTCGAATGGGCTATTCTGATAAGCCATTCGTGTGAATGGCTCACTCTTATGTCCATTCGTGCGAGTGGAAGCCATTCGCATGGTTGGTCCATTCTCATGGTCCAATCGTGCGAATGGGTCACACTTAGTTAATTTTCTGCCATTTTTACCAATTTACATTTAAAACCCTTTTAAATTATTGAAATTAACGTTATGAGCTTTTGATCATCTCAGACATGATCATATTAACTTGAAAACTTTATGATCACCTCAGACGTGATCCTTTTAAACAATTTAGTCACCTCAGACGTGACCCTTTTTAAACACTTTGTCACCTCAGACGTGACTGTTTTAAATTTTCAAAGCACATGTGGTCATCTCAGACATGACCCTTTTAGTGAGTTGATTCCTTTCTGATTTTCCTGATGTAGTCCGACACACTAATAAAATTAAAATTAAAACGACTAACTAACTTAGAAACTTTAAACTAATTACTTAAACAAACTTGTTTTGGCTTTTTGTGAGAGATAAAACCTAAGATAGATATCTACGGGATTTGGTTCGGGAATAGACAGCTTCAACTTGGATTGATCATACCTGGACCAATTCAATTTTGGAATCATACAGGCAAGTCAAATCATTTGGGACTTGTTATCAAAACTTTTGATGCTCAATTCTCGGTGTTCATCCAGAGTCGTTAGCAACTTAAGGAAATCATACTGAAACTCTTAGATTGTCACATTGATTTGAACTTTTGAGAATTGTAGCCACAATGATTGTCAATATGTTTGTCCACTTAAATCCATACACAGACTTTTGACACAGACTGGTGACTGATTTAGGTTTAATTATTTCAACTAACATTTGTGGATCCCACACTTATATGGTAATCAACATTCCTCGGGAGCTTTTGAGCGGTCTACGGGAATTATTACAAGAAGAGACTATTCTTAGAGCTTTCAAAGAGAAGCCAGTCCTCAGGTCAGTGCCATCGCACAGCAGAGAGGCGGCAAACAACAATGAATTCTAGAATATCTAGGTTATGCTTATCCTCAGGTCAGTGCCATCGCACAGCAGAGAGGCACACAACCTATCTCCTTGTTAGAGCAGCTTATTTTATTTTACACAAAATGCACCAACAACATAAGTCATTAGCTTTATAGCATTTGTCTTTCATTTTTTTCTTGCTTTGCTCTAATTATGGTCATCCGCACACATTTGTGGCGTTTACATGCTCATTACCCCTTATTGGAATATTGTTGATTGTGTTAACCAGTGATAAGATGGAAGCCCACAGTCAGTTGAACAACTTAGTTTGATCTTGAGTTCACCAATCAGGTCTAATTATCTATTGTGTTGAATCTACCAACATATCATTTGTGGTCTAGCAGCCTCTAAGTCTACTTTCTTTGTGTCACCTTAGGAGTTACCAGTTTTCTATCATCTTCCCTTTTATATTGCTTAGACTACACAGACTTATACTTTGAATTTTTGCATCTTTTCAAAACTTAAATTTTTAAAGTCCCTCTTGATTTGTTCCTGTGTACTATCATTTTCCAAAGGTATTGAATCGGTATCACAGACACAATCTACCTTATATCAGCTATTTACTCCTTCTCCCTCGTTTTTTTTAATGTTAACTTGCTGACATATTCTCCCCCTAAAATACTAAAATCATTACTGGTTTAATTATTTTAGGATTTTAATAAACAGCAACATAACATGAGTTTAAATTAAACAGACGAAAATAAACAAATAAAAATAAAATACAAACAATTATCACTTTAACTTAACGCCGTTGACCTCTAGCAAATATTGAAAACGATTGAAAACGTGGTTTATCAAAGGCTTTAGTATAGAGGTCAGCGCGTTGAAAATCAGTATTAATTTTAACCACATCAATTAAGTTTTTTTCAAAACAATCTCTTATGAAATGGTATTTAATACCGATGTGTTTGGTCTTAGGATGTTGAACCGGATTTTTAGTTACTGCAATTGCAGCAGAGTTATCAACAAAAATAGGAGTAGATGAAATTTTAAACCGTAATCCCGCATTTGCTGTTGAATCCAGATGATTTGTGAACAGCAACTTGCAGCAGCAACATATTCGGCTTCACAGGTTGACAATGCAACCGATGTCTGCTTCTTACACAGCCAGGTAACTAATCTTCTCCCAAAGAATTGACACCCTGCTGATGTAGACTTGTAGTTCATCTTGCAGCCCCCGTAATCCGAGTCACTATACGCGGTAAGCTCAAAGTCATCATCATGAGGATACCACAATCCAAGTGTGGGTGTACCCTTCAGATAACGAAAAATCCTCTTGACCCCGATCAGATGGTTGACCTTAGGTTTAGCCTGATATCTAGAACATAAACATGTAGCATACATAATATCAGGTCTTGAGGCAGTGAGATACATGAGGGATCCAATCATTCCTCGGTACATCGTGGCATCTACAAGATCTCCATTCTCATCAGGTGCTATATCGTGATTCGTAGCAAGTGGAGTCCCAGCAGCAGAAGCATTCTCCATGTCAAAGCGACTGAGAATGTCTCCTACATACTTGGTCTGATGTAGAAAGATCCCATTAGGTGTCTGATCCACCTGTAACCCGAGAAAGAACTTCATCTCCCCCATAGCACTCATCTCAAACTCTTTCTTCATCACTGCTTCAAACTCTTTGCATAACTCTTCGTTCTTTGATCCGAAGATTATGTCATCAACATAGATCTGTACAAGCAGTAGGTCGCCATCCTTTTCTTTAATAAACAGTGTGCAGTCAATGACTCCCCTGCGAAAGCCGTGTTTCACAAGATGAGTCGAGAGTTTCTCATACCAAGCTCGAGGAGCTTGATGAAGCCCGTATAAAGCCTTGTCGAGCTTGTAAACTCTATCCCGATGATAAGGATCTTCAAATCCCTCGGGTTGACTTACATAGACTGTTTCCCTGATTTCCCCATGAAGGAATGCACTCTTCACATCTAATTGGTAGACTTTAATCTTCATGTACGATGCATAGGCAAGGAAGATACGAATAGCTTCCATCCTTGCCACGGGTGCAAACACCTCATTGTAGTCAATCCCCTCGACTTGGCGAAAACCTTGAACCAACAGTCGAGCTTTGTTCCTGATAATGACCCCTTGGTCATCCTTCTTGCATTTTAGTACCCATTTGGTGCCGATGACTTTAGCACCTTTAGGTCTATCAACCAGAGTCCATACACCTAACTTCTTGGACTGCAGAAGTTCTTCTTGCATGGCACTCACCCACGCCTCATCATTTAGTGCCTCACTGACATATTTTGGCTCAACTTGCGAGACAAAACATCGATAAGCACCATCATGAATGTAACCCTTCTCCATAACCGAGGCGTAATCAACTGAGTATAGCTGATTTCGGGTTTGTACTCCTGATTTGACATCCCCAATAACATTGTCAAGGGGATGATAGACGTTTAGTCGTGATCCTAGAGTAGTAGGAACAGCCACCTCAGAGCCGAGATTTTGAACATTTGGTTCTGCATCTGAGGTAGTTGGAGTTTGAGGTTCCGAAGTCGAAGGTGCATCACTTGTAGATGCTTGTGGACTTTCAGGAACTGGAACCTGTTCCTCCTGACTGTTCTGGTCATCTGCTTCAGTTTCATCTTCAGAGGAGGAGTCACTGTCATTAACTACTCCCCCTGACTGAGTAGATGATTCTCCCTGTGTGCTAGATGGTGTATTCAGGATATCATACATCATCCTGGTAGCTAACTCATCATCCGAGGGAGAGAGAGGGATGTTGAAGGACTTGAAGAATCCATCATAATCGAAGAAGTATGTAGGTCCTTTGCCTGTTGGTGGTGTGGTATATCTCTGAACGTCGACATTACACCACACTTCTACAAGACCCGTTGAGTTGTTGTAAACTCGCTTGTTCGGTATGTTGTATCCTAGAAAGATTCCTTCATCCGCCTTCTCGCTGAATTTGCCTTCTTGTGTCTTCTTCAGAAGTGTGCACGGCGCGCCAAAAGGTTCAAGATACTCCAAATTCGGTTTGCGTCTTTGTAGTAGCTCGTAACATGTCTTTCCGTGGCGCTTGACTATTAGGAATCGATTCAGTGTATAACATGCATTCGCCACTGCCTCATTCCAGAATTGGATCGGCAGTTTCGAGTCCGCCAGCATAGTCCGTGCTGTCTCTATCAAGCTTCTGTTCTTCCTCTCAGCAACACCATTCATCTGAGGCGTGTAGGCAGAAGTGAATTGATGCACAATTCCCTTTTCCTTGCAGTATGCCTCCATCCATTGATTCTTGAATTCTGTCCCGTTGTCTGAGCGTACTTGTCTAACTTTTAGCTTGTAGAGAGATTCCAGTGTAGTTACTAATTCCTTGAATGACTCAAATGTTTCTGATTTGGATTTCAGAAACATTACCCAAGTGAACCTTGAGTAGTCATCAGTGACCACAAAACAGTACAAGTCGCCTGCAATGCTCTTTGTACTGACTGGACCAAACAGATCCATGTGAAGAAGTTCAAGAGGAAGTTCTATTGAATGAACTTTCTTTTCCTTATGAGACTTCTTTGTCTGTTTGCCTTTCTTGCAAGCTACACAAAAGTCAGGAAGTTGGAAGTTCTTGACATTAACTCCTCTTACCAAATCCTTCTGAATCAAATGATTCATCTTCCTTTGACTAATGTGTCCCATTCTCCTATGCCAGGAGATGGAATCTTTCTCAGTAGCTTTAGATAGAAAGCACTGAACCTCATGATCCGTTGTAGCAGCTGTTGACAGATCCAAGACATAAAGGTCTTTATATCTTGAAGCAGTCATCAGAACTTGGTCCTCTGGGATCACGTAGTCTTTCTTCAGCACGTAACACTTCTTGTTGTCGAAGATGACCTTAAATCCTTTATCACAGATTTGGGAAACAGAAAGTAGGTTATTCTGCAGTTGTTGAACGTAGTTCACCTTATCAAACTTAACTTTCTGATTTCCCACTTCTCCCTGAGCTGTGATATAGCCTCCCTTGTTTCCTGCAAAGGAAACATGCCCTCCTTTTATTTGTTTGACGTTTGATAAAAGGGCTCTATTTCCTGTCATGTGCCTGGATGCTCCGCTGTCTACAATCCACGTGTTAGTCTCAGCGCTGTATCGAACACCCTGCACATACAAAGTAAATGAATTAGTTTAGGTTAGGAACCCAAGCCTTTACTGTCTTGGGTTTCCCAGAGGCATCACACATCATAAACTCCACCCATTGACCCTTAGAGGGTGAGGGTAGCTCAGGTTTCTTCTTGTCATCAGTATCAGACACGTAGGATGACTTTTCTTTCCATAAGCTAGATTTGTGCAAGGCCTGTTTATGATAAACAGTCGTCTGGCTTACAGGTTGGTCTTTAGGTTCACTAGCTCTTCTAGGTGGAGTCAAAGAACTCCTCTTAGAAGACCTAGGTCTAGAGTCCTGAAGATCAATCTTCTTCCTAGGTGTCTGATAGAAAGACAATAGGGAGAAATGTGTCCACATTCTCCACAGTTGTAGCATGACCGGCTATCAACTTTATGAGTAGACTTTCTTTGTGGAGAAGTGCGTGACACTCTAGTAACATCAATCACTTTAGGTTTTGACTATTGTGCGTTTGATGTTTTCTCTGGTTTAACAAAATTAACTGTTTTAACCTGTTTAACATCTTTCTCTTTTTGGTTAACTGGTTTTTGACTTGAAGCATGTGAAAAATTAACATTTGAAGTCCTTTTAGGTTCTGATTTGACTCTGTTTGACCCTGACTTTAAGTTAACTTTTTCAAATTCATTTTCCAGATTAACACAAGGCAATTTACCCTTTGCCTTTGAAGTGGCCTCCTTTTGTTTCTGTCCAGATTCAGTAGATGAACATGAGGTATCTGGATCACTAACAAGAGGGAGTAGACACCACGTGATCCTTGATGGGGTTATTATTTACTGGTCTAGACTTAGTGTTCATCAAGGTCTCAGGTGGTGGTGGAACCACTTTGTAACCTAATCCCTCCCCGTTATTCCTTTCTCTCACTAAGTGTTGAACTATGTGTGAAGAACTAGTCCAACTATGCAGTTTCTGTTTTAATGAATTTACTTCTACTTCTAGAACTGCCTTTTGCTTTTTAGTGTCTTCTAGGGAGTTTAGATAGTACCTAATGTCATTTGCTTGGTTAAAGGCAACTACTTCGGTTTCCCTAAGCTGTTTAGTCAATAGGTCTATCTTTTCTTTATAACTATGCTCATTTTGTTTTAGTACTCTATTAGCCTCAGTGCACAGTTGTAAATCTTTTACTAAGTTATCATTATGATCTAATAACCTAGCAAATTTTTCATCTATGCTATTCCTAAAAGTATCACAATCAGAACAAGCATGATTATTAAACATTTGGTCAGTAGTACTTACCTGAGTTGGTTCAGAAGAGCTAGCCATCAACGCAGCATCAGATGTCTCTGGTTCTGGTGATTCTGTCTTTTCTGTCTCTGACGTTGAAGTCTCCTCCTTTGGCTTGTAACTGACCTCGGCTGCAGTTGCTTCTTCACTATGTGACATCGCTATCTCAACTGCTAGATCACCTTCACTCGCAGAATCATCATCAATATCCTCTACACTGGCAATGTTAGATTCTCCTGGTGAGACAAACCTAAAACTCCAATCCTGTCCTTCATTATCATGAGCAGTTAAGGCTTTTGGATCCTTGTTTGATGAAGTAGAACTGGAAGCTTGCTTGTCTTGGCGAGTAAAGGACGAGAACGGGTTCCCATTACCCGTCTTCTTTGGCTTGACACATTCTCTTTTGAAGTGCCCCTTCTCTCCACAGTTGAAGCAGGTCACTTTGCTCTTGTCAAAGCCAAATGTGGTATCCTTAGTAGCTACCAAATTCTGTCCAGTCTTTTTAACAAACTTCTTCGCCCTTCGGACAGCACTAGCTAAGGCCCACATTATATCCATCCTCTCAAGCTCCATTTCGTCCACCTGCTCGTAGTCCTCATCTGCCAGATGGCAGTTTCCAATCTTCCCGGCAACAAGTCCATCATATGAATGAACCACTGCAGCTAAAAGATCCATATGCTCTCGAGCTACTTCTACGGTCACATTACCGAGGTTCTCGGTCTTCAGTTTGGTAGCACTTGCTTCTGATCCATTATAGTGGGTACATGACGACCCTGACGTGTCTGATCCAGAAGGAGAAGCATGTGAAGGACCTGACGAGCTAGACACAAATGCAGTCTGGAGAGGTGCTCCAGATGTCTTAGCTTGAGGCGTGGCGTTGTATAAAGCTGGATTTTGTGTGTACGAAGACTTCTGAGCTCTATACTTCATCCTTAGTGCTTCTTCTCGCAACTTAAGAATGAAGTCATTAATATCCAACTTTGCAAGCATTCCATTCTGTCTCAGGTTAGACACGAATGAAGCCCACTTATCAGGCAATCCGTCTGTGAAGTTACTTACTTTCTCTTCCCTGGTCGATTCCACTCCATGTGTATGCAATTCGCTCATCAAGTGGTAAAATCTATCTATGACGTCGTCTAAACTCTCATTACCAATCGATGAGAAGTTATCGAATTCCTTCTTTAACTCCTTTGCCTTGATTGCCTTCAATGAAGCATTCCCATCATACCTCTTCTCTAGCTCATCCCACAGTTTCTTGGACTGCTTATTCTCTGAATACTGATGGAATATGTCTTTGGGGATAGACTGAGTGATCAATGCATAAACCCTTTTCTCTGCATTGTACTTGACTTTTTGTGCGTCTGTCATCCCACCTAACGTTAGCTTAACTCCATCAGCTCCCACTGGTGTACTATAACCAATCTCAATGGCTTCCCACAGATTAGGATCTACTCCATTAAGGTAGATCTCAAAACGTTGTTTCCAGTGGGGAAACTCATCTAAAGTCAAGAGCTTTGGTGGTTTATTGTGACTACCCACCTCACTCTCAAGCAACAGCAGGTTCTGTATCCTCGAGTCCTTCCCAGCAGTAAAGGCTGACATCTGATCTTCCATGGCGAATAACTTTAAGTCTAATGAAACAAACTTTCACTGATGCGACTGAAGGATGCGAATGGTCTAGTTGTGCGTATGAACTCTGCGACTGGTTCAATCGTGCGGCTGAACTGGGCGATTGGTTCAGTCGTGCGAATGAATCTGGTGCGTATGAGCTATGCGAACGAACGGTTCAGTCGGCCGAATGAGGGTGCGACTAGGTCCAATCGTGCGAATGAGCAATGCGAATGGAGTCCAGTCGTGCGAATGGGTCACTCGTGCGACTGAAGCTGCTGTTTTGCGAAAATTTCTAGGTTTGACGGGTTTCAGCCGTAAAAATTCGAAATTTCACAAGTCCTAATCGCCTAAGTCCGTAGAAACCAAACTTCGATGAGCAGGGAACGTCCAAGATCACTTTTGACACCAAAGATTGCGTTTTTAGTGCAAAAACACAAACTTTTATGCAATCTTGATTGAATCAACACGTAATCAAGAGCCAAAGCTCTGATACCACTTGTTAGGACCTGGTATTTGAACGAAATACCTAGTGATTAGCGTGTTAAACCAACTCAAATAGTGCGGAATCCTATTTGATTGGCGATCCAATCAGTGAGAACACACGAAGAATCAATCAAGAATTGAATCTAACGTTAGAAGTCGATTAGGAATCGATCTAATGTGTTCTGTGAACTTGGAGAACGATTTGGGAGGTCTCTGGACGGCTAGGGTACGTCTGGAATCGTAATGGTATGAATGCTTACCTTTTTTCCACGAATTGGGTCTATTTATAGGTTAGTATTGTTCAATCGTGCGACTGGGCCATAAGTATGGTTCAGTCGTGCGATTGAACCATGCGGTTGATTCATCCGCACGATTGAGTGTTCAGTCGTGCGATTGAGCCAATCTTATGTGTCAATCATACGACTGATCCAGTCTCCTCGTTCAGTCGTGCGATTGAGTCAATCGTATGAAGTTATTCATGCGTGTGGTCCATTCGCATGGGCCATTCGCATGAGAACTTCATTAAGTTAAGTTTGAATGTTTTAATTTATATAACATAATGTGTAACCATTCAAACAATCATAAACCCAATCAATTCAATCACGACTCGTTAATGAAATATTAGACATTACAAATCACAAACAATCCATATCATTTCATTAATCATTACATATTACATCATCATCAGACAGACAAGATCTCTTACATTACAAATCATGATCTAGGGACATACATGCATCAACAAATAATGTCACACACTCATTGGATCAAGTTAATCTTGATAAGTGTGATAATGTGGAGGGTGAATCTTCCAGGCCAGATCTAAATTTCTCAAATTTGGATCTTTCTCAGCAACTTGCTGTGATCCCTCAGCTAAGGATCCACAAGTCTCACCCACCACAAACATCATTGGAGATGTTGTCACAGGGGTAAGAACAAGAGGACAAACCCATGAAGCAAATGTTTGTCTTCACTCTTGTTTCTTATCTCAGATAGAGCCAAAGAAAGTTGATGAAGCTCTAAAGGATGGAAGTTGGGTTGAAGCTATGCAACAAGAGCTGCTTCAATTCAAAAGGCAGAAAGTTTGGAACCTTTGTCCTCTTCCTCATGGGAAGACTACCATTGGAACCAAATGGGTTTTTAGGAATAAGAAGGATGATAGAGGAATCATCATCAAGAACAAGGCAAGACTAGTTGTTCAAGGATACACACAAGAAGAAGGGATTGACTACACTGATGTCTTTGCTCCTGTAGCAAGACTAGAAGCTGTTAGGATATTCCTGGCATTTGCTGCATCCAAGAACTTCAAGGTCTTTCAACTTGATGTAAAGTGTGCTTTCTTATATGGAGTGATTGATGAAGAGGTTTATGTCAAACAGCCACCTGGTTTTGTAGACCCTGATCATCCTGATTATGTCTGCAAGCTTGACAAAGCTCTTTATGGGCTGCATCAGGCACCCAGGAAGTGGTATGAGACACTATCTGAGTATCTTTGTAAACATGGATACAGGAGAGGTACTATAGATGGAACTCTCTTCATCAAAGGACAGGGAAATGACTTATTGCTGGTTCAAGTATATGTAGATGACATCATCTTTGGTTCAACTAATCCAAAGCTCTGCAAAGACTTTGAGAAGCTGATGAAAGACAGATTTGAAATGAGTTTAATGGGAGAACTCAATTTCTTTCTGGGAATTCAAGTGAAGCAGGTTGAAGATGGCATCTTCATAAGTCAATCAAAGTATGTTCAAGACATACTCAAGAGGTTCAACATGACTGATTGTAAGATTGCTAAGACACCCATAGCCAGAAACCACTCCCTTGGACCTGATCTTGAGGGGGAGTGTGTGGATGAACATTTATACAGGGCTATGATTGGGTCTCTTATGTATCTTACAGCTAGCAGGCCTGGTATCATGTTTGCTACATGTATTTGTGCATGATATCAAGCCAACCCTAAGATGTCTCACTTAATCACTGTGAAAAGGATTTTAAGATACCTCAAAGGTGCTTCAACACTTGGTCTATGGTATCCAAAGAATCCTAACTTCAATCTGTATGCTTATACAGATAGTGATTATGGTGGTTGCAACATGACTGCAAAGTCTACATATGGGGGATGTCAATTCCTTGGTGGAAGGGTTGTCTCATGGCAATGCAAGAAGCAATCCTGTGTGTCTGCATCAACTGCTGAGGCTGAATACATTGCTGCTGCAAGCTGCTGTGCTCAAGTGCTTTGGATTCAAAATCAGATGCTGGACTATGGATTTAACTTCAAAGAGACTCCTATGCACATAGACAACAATAGTGCTATCTCTATCACTGAGAACCCTGTGCAGCACTCAAGGACCAAACACATCAACATCAGGTATCATTTAATAAGAGATAACTATGAAAAGGGATTAATTAAACTAGTCAAAGTTCATACAGATGAACAATATGCTGATCTGTTCACAAAAGCTTTTGATGAACAGAGATTTAAGTATCTGATATCAGCTATTGGGATGATTAACTTTGAGTAAACTTTTTCTTAAAACTAATTCTAATTATTTCTTCTTAAAATATATGTGTCCTAAGTTGTCTAGTTCATCACTTTCATAAGCTCATGTTTTCTTTGGATGTAAAATTCTTTTTGAAGACTTTCCTTAGATACTTGAAAAAAATTTTCTGATACTTCGGAAGATAAAATTTTATCTTCGGAAGAAAAACATGTCTTCAAAATAAATAACTGTCTAAGAGATTTTACCTTCGGAAGAAGTCTAAATTCATCTTCCGAAGCTTAAAATTCTTATCTCAGACACTTATTTATTTTTAAGGACTTTTTCCTTCCGAAGCAAAATTAACTCTCGGAAGCTTTGTTGTTCTTTATACAAAGCATTCAAGGGCTTATTTCTCCTCCGAAGCATAAATTTTCAAGACTCTCTGGAAAATCTTCCGAAGCCATTTTAGCTTCGGAAGCTTTTTCATCAAAACTTCCGAAGACAAATTACCTTCGGAAGCTTTTCGAATTCCAAGAAAACTACTTTTTGAGCAAAAGTAAACTACTCTTTCAGAGGTGGGACCGACTTCCGGATTTCAAAGTTTATCCTCTTTCATTAACTTTGGTTCAAATCCCTTTTCACATAAATACCCAACGGTTCCCCCTCTTTCTCACTATCTTCCACAATTCCACTATTCCTCTAACCTAATTCTCTAAACCGCCTTTGCTTTCTACCTTTCTTCACCCTTAAGCTTCTGAAATGGCCAACCTAAACCGCAGAAACAACTCAGATTTCTCCATGCAACTTCACAGGCAACATAATCAAGTTGCTCTGTTAAGCTCTGAGAAAGATGCAAGTTTCTCAGAGATTTGCCAATTCTTAACTCTATCAAACTATTTCACCTCCCTGACCATTGATCATACTCTATATGAGGATCACTTGCTTGAATTCTGGAAGACCTGCCAAGAGGTCATTATGGATGGGGAGAAGGCACTGTCTGCCAGTGCAAGGGAGGACAATCTTCATCACTCCGGCCATCATTAACCAACATTTGCAGCTGAATGATGAAGAAGGTGAGGTGTCCTTCCCAAAGGAAGCTGTAAATCATTCCTTTGAGCAGATGGGCTATGAGGGAGACTTCTCTGTAAAGACCTTCAGGAAAGGGAAGGTCTCATCCCAGTGGAAATAACTACTCCATGCGGTTATCCACAGCTTATCAAACAAGCATGGTGGATGGGACCAGATTCCTGAGGATCTCTCCTTTATAGTTCATGGAATGGTTCAGGGGGTCAAGTTCAGGTATTCACAATTTGTTTATACTAATTTACTTGCAAACTTAGACTCCTTAGAGTATTACATGTTTCCTAGATATGTTCAACACATTCTCAACTGTGAACTGGGCTCACAGTTGAGGGAAACAAGTAATATTCTTAAATTGGGACAGATGAAGCCCGGCATCTTTAAATAATGAAGAAGCCAACTGTAGGCTTCTCAGGGGTAAGGGGAGAAAGTTCTTCTGAGACACCTGCTGGTGAAGGTGTTTCTCAGCCTCTCTCTGGCCAGAGCATGGAAGCTACACCAAGCAATGAAGGCCAAGCCTCTATTCACCCTGAGTCACAAAGGTCTGTTGGTGACAAAGGGAAAAGGATAATGACTCCTAAGGAAATTGAGGAGGAAGAGAGAGAGAGGAAAAGGAGGCTAAGGGGAGAAAGTTCTTCTGGGTCATCTAGCTTTATGCAAGCTGCAATCAGGGCTGCCCCCAGACCAAATACTCAAGATGATGAGTTAAGGGCAGTCAGGATTACCTATTTACAGACCAGGAACTATGATATTGATGAAATCATCTCCCTCCCCTTAGAAGAATTAAATGAACTGGCTGACATGGAAGTGTCAAGAGAGATGAAGGAGAAAGAGAATGCAAGGCTACTTCTCCAATTCAAAGAGGAGAAGAGACAGAAAAGACTCTACAAGCATGCTCCCACTCTCTCTCCAGTTCAAGAATGTCCTGCACAGGAAGATGTGGCTCCACAAGAACCTCAGGTAGATAAAGAAGAAGATAGGATCAAGATGATCAACTACCTGAGTGCCACAGGCTTCTATCAGGCAGATGCACTTCTTCCCCTGTCCTATGACTTCATTGAGTTTGAGTACCTAAAGCAACTTGAGCTTGAGCTAGTCAAAGAAAGAAAGACAACCAAAAGGAAGCTAAGGGAAGAAGCTGCAAAGTCAAGAGCCATCATTCAAAAGAGTGTAAAGAAGTCTGCTGACAGACAAAGAATGATGAGCTTCTTGAAGCTATATGGATTCTCCGGAAGGAGACTTGGCCCCATGTCTCTATCTACAATGGATGAGCATATAAGGGTGATCAAGCAGAAGATTAAGAGTGGTGAACTGATTGACTTGCACTCTCTTCCAAGTCAAGTCCCACCTGAAGTGGAGGTCAAGTTTGAACAACCTGAGACACCTCAACCAGAACCTCCAGCTGAGCCTCAGTAAGCTTCATCTTCTGATCCAAGGCAGGGTCAAACTCCCTCTCCTTCTGAACTTGTGAGGGAGGAACACCCAACTGAGAAAGACAATGATGATTAACATGGTGCTGCAGACCAGTCTTCTCAATTAAAGTCATCTAAGAGGAAGAAGAGAATGGCTTCTAAACCAAAGACAAAGAAGAAGAAGCCTAAGTCATCTACCTCTACACCTCAGGCTGAATCAGATCAACCTGAGGAAATGCATGATGAGGCAGCCCAATCAACTCCTATGCAAGTGGCTCCTCTAACAACTGAGACACCCATCTTGTCCTGGACTTACTCTACCAATCCAGAAAGATGGCATGTAATCAGAGATCAAGGTGTTGAGAATGTCTACTCCTGGCAAGACATAATCAACTTACCTCTGCATGATCTCTTTGAGATGAGATGATACTATGAAAGTCTTGATGATCCTGACCATCTAATGAAGAAAGGAATGGTTATGATTGTACTGAAGACTACCAATATCTGAAGATCTTCTAAGTGTTTTGGTAGCATCAGCCTAGGGGGAGTTTGTAAGGATTCCTTAAGTCTGATGCAACTCAAAACATTCAAAGTGTCTCTGCAACATGCACTAAGTACTGAAGTGAAGAATGCTTCGGAAGTTTTACACAATGCATTAGAAAAATACTCTAAGTGTAAAATCTTCCGAAGCCAAGACCAATATCTTCCGAAGCCAAACATGAAGTCTTCCGAAGCCTCAGAGACAAAGTCTTCCGAAGCTTCAACCTATGAAGACAGATTTCTTCCGAAGACTTTTAGTATACATGCTTTATCTGATGTACTGTTCCATAAAGCACCTTTTCCGCTGCATCTCTATAAAGTCACCAACTTACATGAGTTGGTGAAAAGGTCCATGCTTTTGGTAACTGTACATTGAGGTCTTGAGTCTGTAAGTTTCTACTTTATGTACTTTATCCTTTTTGTAATGTATAAGGATGTGAGCTATGGCATGTCATAGTCACAAGGTCAAAAGGCATATATGCCTTTTGATCCTACAATTGATTTTGTTAGTGTCTAGTCAATTGTATCCAGCTGGCTTTCAAAGTATAGCCGGCTGTAGGTTGTAGTATAAGTATTTCAAGTTCTTGTATCTTTCTTTATGCTTTGTAACACTTGTAAAAGAACTTGAGAAAGCAATATACTGCCTCCTTGAAACCCATACTCTCTTGTTCTGTCTCTTTGCTTTACTTGTGTTCTTTGTATCACCTTGGTTAATCCAGTTCACTGTTTGATTAAAGTTTAGTTGCTCTCCTCATTGTGTTGTTGTGTTGTAATTGTGTTCAAGCCCTTAAACGGTCCCGCACTAGCTCTTCTAGGTGGAGTCATTGAGCTCCTCTTAGAAGACCTAGGTTTTGGTTCCCGAAGTTCAACTTTCTTCCTAGGTGTCTGATAGTAAGGACAGTTAGACGCAATGTGTCCACACTCTCCATAGTTGTAGCATGACCTGCTATCAACTTTATGATTTAACTGTTTTTTTTGGAGACGTATGTGACACCCGAGTGACATTGTTCTGTTTGGGTTTTGACTCTACTTCTTTAGATGTTTTATCTTGTTTAACAAATTTAATTGTTTTAACATTTTTAACATCCTTTCCATTTTGTTTATCTGGACTTTGACATGAAACACGTGATTGGTTAACATTAATGGTCTTTTTAGGTTTAGATTTGACTGTGTATGAACTAGACTTTATATTAACCTTTTCAAACTCTTTTTCCAGATTAACACAAGGCATTTTACCTTTTGCCTTTGACGTGGCCTCCTTTTGTTTAGTTCCAGATTCATTTGATGTACATGTGAAATCTGGATCACTTACAAGAGGAGTGGACACCACATGATCCTTGATTGGATTGTTATTGATTGGTTTACTTTTAGTGTTCATCAAGGTCTCAGGTGGTGGTGGAACCACTTTATATCCCAAACCTTCCCCATTATTACGCTCTCTCACTAAATGTTGGACAATATGAGATGAACTTGTCCAACTATGCAGTTTTTGGTTTAATGAATTAACTTCTACTTCTAAAACTACTTTTTGTTTCTTAGTATCTTCTAGGGAGTTAAGATAATACCTAATGTCATTAGCTTGGTTAAAGGCTACTACTTCTGTTTCCCTAAGCTGTTTGTTCAATAGGTCTATCTTTTCTTTGTAACTGTGCTTATTTTGTTTTAGAACTTTGTTAGCTTCAGTGCACAGTTGCAAGTCCTTTACTAAGCTATCATTATGATCTAATAACCTAGCAAATTTCAAGTCAATGCTCTCCCTAAATTCATTACAATCAGAACAAGCATGATTATTGAAAAGTTGGTCAGTAGTACTTACCTGAGGAGGTTCTGATGAATCAACCATCAAAGCAGAGTCCGGTATTTCTGGTTCTGGTGATTCTGACGTTGTTGTAGTTGTCCCTTCTTCAGGCATGTAATTGACCACTGTTAGGACCTGGTATTTGAACGAAATACCTAGTGATTAGCGTGTAAACCAGATCAAATAGTTCGGAATCCTATTTGATTGGCGATCCAATCAGTGAGAACACACGAAGAATCAATCAAGAATTGAATCTAACGTTAGAAGTCGATTAGGAATCGATCTAATGTGTTCTGTGAACTTGGAGAACGATTTGGGGGGCTTCTGGACGGCTAGGGTACGTCTGGAGTCGTAATGGTATGAATCCTTACGTTTTCCACGAATTGGGTCTATTTATAGGTTAGTGTTGTTCATTCGTGCGACTGGACCATAAGTATGGTTCAGTCGTGCGATTGAACCATGCGGTTGATCCATCCGCACGACTGAGTGTTCAGTCGTGCGACTGAGCCAATCTTATGTGTCAATCATACGACTGATCCAGTCTCCTAGTTCAGTCGTGCGACTGAGTCAATCGTATGAAGTTATTCATGCGTGTGGTCCATTCTTATGGGCCATTCGCACGAGTACTTCATTAAGTTATGTTTGAATGTATTAATTAATATAACATTATGTGTAACCATTCAAACACTCACAACCTAATTAACCAATTCAATATAGACTCATTAATGAAATATTAGACATGACAAATCACAAACAATCCATATCATTTCATTAATCATTACACATTACATCATAATCAGACAAACAAGATCTATTACATTACATATCATGATCTAGGGACATACATGCATCAACAAACTCCCCCTTGGACCTAGATCTCTTTAATCTCTTGTTTTCTGCATAACCTCCTTGTATTTCTTGTACTTCTCCTCTTTTGTGACTCCCGCGTGAATTTCAAACGCGAAGCAGAGTCGTATAACGTTCTGGAACTGGAGGGCTTGTACAATATCTTGCGTGTCATAGAACAGTGGCCACTTGTATAGCGTATAGACATCATTAGCCGACAAGTTAGTAAGCCACATCGGGTCGAATACCCTGATCGTATCCATTTGTCCCTCTTTGCTTAGGACTATGACCGCTTCAGCTGTTCTCCAATCATAGTACCACCACTTAAAGTGTGGAGTGAAGTCCTGTGGCATTTCCCTGAGTGGGATTCTCGACATTGCGCGCGGAGGACTCCACTTCAACACTATCTTAGGCTTGCCGGTAATGGCATCAACCTCAGACCTTCTGATATACCTAGTAGGCTGTTGTGGTCTGAAGTTAACCCATCTGGTGTGGTACTCCTTCTTTAGGGCAGCCTCAAACCAGCCTGACATCTTCCTCGGGTCAGCATACAAAAGCTTTAGCTTAGCCAGCTGGTTGAGCTCAAAACCTGGTAGAGTCTTCAGATCATGTGGGAATCTGAAGTACTCTATGCCCTGTTCTCTCTTAACTGCATAAACATTAAGATAATCAAAATACGCCCATGCTATAATCCTGCCTGACACCTTGTGATGTTTCTTGACTCTATAGAGTTTGGTGTAGGCATCTTTCTTTGGTGCAGCACGTTGGGCTCTAACTTCTTAAAAACATGCAGCCCACTCAGCCTTTCGAATGTCGACATTATCATTTGAGGCTTGGGTTGTTCCTTCTGCTTTCTCTGTTTCTTGCTCCATCTTGTTCAACACCTCAAAGGTATCACTGACGAGGGATTCACCCAGATTGGGGACCACATTTCCCTCATTGTCAGCGTACTGAGGGTAATCCTCGGCGGTGACATCTTCGATCTCGACTTCATCAACATCGTTGAGCTCTTCATCACTAGTCGAATCGCATGTCAGAGCATCTTTAACTATTTCATCTGGATTGAGCTTGAAAATCTCTGCGAGTTGCTCGTTTGATAGGTCATGAATTATTTTCCCTTCTTCAGGGGTATAACTCACAGACCTCCTAACGATCCCTTGCAGATCAAGAATCATAGTTAGTTGAGTCTTGACCTGTTGAAGGGGAGCAACATCAAACTCATCTCTTTGATAATTTGGATCTGTTTGATTTAAACATTCAACACATAAATCATTAGTAATTAATCAAACAGAAATGCATTAACTTAATATAAACATTCAATACATTGTTTTCAATACAGGATTCAAATACAAATGTAAATAAATACATAAACATCTAGTCTTTACTTTTATCCTGTATCATGGTCTCGTCACTTGGAGGAGCAGAGGTGGAGGTTGATTGGTCCTGTCTGTTCTTTGACCTCCTCTCTTGACCTGAAGCAGAGGCCGATGCAGCCGCATCCCCTCCTTCTGCATCATCATCATCCTCCTTCTCCTCTGTCTTTTCACCTTCAGTTTCCTCATCCTCCTCTGTATCATCCTTCTCATCCTCATCATCATCTTCATCATCATCATCACCATCATCTCCATCATCTCCATCCCCCTCTTTGATCTTGAGGGGCTCCTCCTTAGATCCTTTCAGCTTCAACAGGATAGTCTTCTTTGCCTCCTCCAACTCCTCTATCTTTTTGCTTGATGTGACACTCTGTGCTTGGAGTTGGGCCATCTTAGTGCTCTGAGCAGCCATCTGTTGGGCCTGCTCCTCTATAACTCGAGCCTGCTCTGCAATCTGGTGAGATTGTGCAGCAGTCAGGTCGGCAAGCTGGCGGATCTGGGCAGCCTTCTCTTCATCTGCAGCTAGTAAGCGCATCACCATCCTGTTGAGCGCAGACAGCTGTTCCTCTACCCCGATTGGAGGTAGAGGGGATCCATAAGTGTGTGAGGGATGGGCTGACGGTCCTGCTTGGTGTGAGGTGGTGGTGGTGGTGGCTGTAGTGAAGATAGGTCGGTGAAATGGTGGAGGTGATGTGGGAGTAAAGGATATGGTGGTGGATGGAATCTGTACTGTGGTGGGAGGTGTGATGGTGGCTGTGGTAGCTGTGGTGGATGTGGTTGCTGTGGTGGATGTGGTGGCTGTGGTGGTGGATGGTATAGCTGTGGAAGTGGTAGTGGTGGTGGTAGAAGTAGAGGCTATGGTGGTAACGAAGGTCAACCGACGCTTCTTCTTCTTCTGACCATGGGGCTGAGCCATCTGTTGGGTTTGTTGGACCAAATCAAACTAGTTTAACCATTTAAACTTGAAAACGCAGCGGATTAACATCAAATATTTTATCATTTGTAATCTGAAAATAAGGTTCATTTCATGACAATAACAAACCCAAGAACATAAGGATCTTATGTATGTGTTTGAACTAGCTATCAACTACAAACAACAACCAAAACAAGCCATACATACTACCTTTAGTATGCTGCTGAAAATCGAGATGTAGATGGAGAGAATGATGTTCTTGAACAGCAAAAACACCAAGAAGAGGTGTCCTCAAGCTCCCATACCCACAAGCACCAAGCAAGCACCTTTGTTGCTAGGATTTCATCACCAAAAACGAACCTAGTAGGCTGCTGAAAATCCATTTTCAGCCGAAATCAAAGCTGCTAAAAAACCCTTTGCAACCGAGATATTCTTCTAGATCGGAGGAGTTTGTGCCTTGAGGTTCTTGCATATATGAGAGAGATCAGAGATTGGAGTGTATGTGTGTGTGTTCTTAGAGAGAATAAACTCAAGAGAGAACAACACAAAACAAAAGGGATAGGCCTAAAGAGGGGGCGGCCGAAAATCCCTTATTAGGGTTGTTCCCAACTTTTATTTTCCCAAAAGGTCCTTACATATTAATCTTTTGTTAAACTAAAGATTAATATAGATATATATATATATATATATATATATATATATATATATATATATATATATATATATATATATATATATATATATATATATATATATATATATAATTAACCTTTTAATTATATAACATACACACACTTTTATTATTTGATGTTATTTAACTAAATTAAACAACATTACAAATAATATCCATGAACAAAATATCCATATAAGTTGTTCAATCTCATATGCAACTTATTTAGAAAACCTATTTTCTAAATTGGTGTATTTATTTAATTGCATGATCATATCATCAATTAAATATTAATTGGTGTTTGCTAAGCTTGTTATTGGGTATGACCCGACTTGGATCATAACGTACTAACCACATCAATGTTCTATGTGTCTTGGGCATAAAGAATCCAACAATCTCCCACTTGCACAAGATACATAGAAGATTGATGCAAGCAGTAAATACCGCCTAACAACGGTTTACTACCCTTAATACGCATGACTTTAAAGCCATTCAATAACATCATGCCCTTTAAGTTCCAAACTTGAAATGATTTAGGTGAATAGATCATCTATCCTTTTGTTACAGATGTCCTGTTAAATCCAAAGACGCAGAATGATCATTCCTTGTTGATTTAACTTAATCAGGCCTTAGACATCTTGCTCTCAACGAATAAGAGGAACAAATCCCATCTTGACTGCATACGTTTCTCACAATCACCTTGTGTCATACCTGAACATAGCCTTATGTACTGTCCATTATTTCAGAACAGTGAAGAACTAACTCAAGGTATAACATTTGGTGAATATCAAAACCCAATATGCATCTCAGGTCTGAGGATACTAAATGATATTCGCCTTTACTCAAAATTACTTATGATCAATCAAGGAGATTCTATGTAGTAAAATTTTGAGATGCGGGTCAGTCCAATATTTGCATCCCACAAATATCTATGAACCTTGGTAGCAACCAATTGCTCTATATTCATACCTTATGAATATCTACCAATCCATGTTCATAATAGTCTTACATTCATATTTGTTCCCACAAATATGACCGGCTACGGACATTTAGAATAATAAACATATTCATGGATATAAACATGCTAAAAGGAAACATAACTCAAATATATAAAAGAGTTAAATATTATAATGTTCCATATTTTATATGCTAAACAGATCAATTCTAATCACCAGAAAATCGAAGTCCTAAGGCACAAGTATGACCCTCATACTTTGCCCTCAACAAGGAGCTTCGTTAGTGGATCTGAAATGTTTTGATCTTTATGAACTTTACGAATACATATCTTTACCCTTTTCAACTTCATCCCTTATGACGTTGAATCTCCGCTCAAGGTGCTTAGTCTTTTGATGAGTACGGGGTTCCTTGATTTGAGCAATCCCACCCACGTAATTACCAAAGATTTCTAGGGGGTCTTGAATGGTAGAGACCACCCCTAGATAAGCAATGGACAAATTTATCCATGCAGCTTCCCAAGCTGCCAATGAAGCGGCTATGTATTTGGATTTTTTTAGTGAACAATGCTACCGTGTCTTGCTTTGAACCTTTCAAGGACACTTCTCCTCCATTCATAATGGAAGTATACCCCGATTGTAATCGAAAAACATCTCGATCAGTTTTGGAAGCCTGCATCCGTGTAACGCTTTACAACGACTTCCTTTTCAATAGATCCGTATATTAGAAACATATCCTTAGTCCTACTAAGGTGTTTCAATATACTTTTAAGAGCCATCCGATGGTTATTTCTATTGGTATCTACTTTGTCATACTTAATAAGCATGACTCGTCCGGTCTAGTGCATATCATCACACAAATGATGGATCCTATAGCAGATGCGTATGGGATATCATTCATTTGATTTTGCTCATCCTACGAGCTTGGACATTGAGACATAGTCAACACTGTCCCTCCTTGAATAGGTACCATACCCTTTTAAGAGTTTTTAATCTTGAACCTTTTCAAGATTTTATCAATATATATGCACTTTGGTTTAACCCTATCAACCACCTCGATCTATCCTTATAGATCCTTATTCCAAAATATGGGTGGCTTAAACGAGATCTTATATGAAAAACATCTTCCAAGCTAGGTTTTAACACCTTCCAAGGTTGGAATATTATTTCCAAATAGTAGTGTGTCATCAACATACAACACTAAGAATACAATTATGCTCCCACTAGCCTTATATATATATATATACACAACCTTCTCGATGCTTGTTTCAATCCATAGATTGATCACTTTAACTTATATACATTATTAGGATGTCATGGATCGACAAAACCATTATGCTGAACTGTATGGACAATCTCTTCGAGATGTTCATTAAGAAAAGCGGTTTTGACATCCATTTGCCAAAACTCATATTCAGAATATGCAGTTATGGCACATGATATCCTAATCGACTTTAGCATTGCCACGGGCGCAAGAGCTTCATCATAATCAACCAATTGAGTTTGATGGAAACCTTATGCTATAAGTCTTAGATTTATAAGTATTCAAGTCTCCATGCATATCTGTTTTCGTCTTGAAAACCCACTTATATCCAACCGGTTTGGAGTTAAGTGGAGGGTCAACCAATTCTCAAACTTGGTTGTTATACATGGATTGCATCCTTACGTTCATGGCTTCTAGCCATTTGTCCCAATCCAAATTGGACATAGCATCTTGGTATATGGTTAGCCTACAGGGGTCAACCACATAGCATCCATTCTTGGAATATTCATATCACTTAGATGGAATACTAACTCTACCAGATTTGTGAACGTTTTGTGTATATTTATCAACCTCTTGATTATCATCAACAACCTCTTGTTGGTAGCTAGTGTCAACCAAAAGTGTACCGGCTTGTGGATTTTGATTCTTATCAAGTTCCACAGTTCTATACGTCATTCCTTCCATAAAGAACTCGGTTTCCAAGAACTTAGCCTTTCGAGCAATAAATACTTTTGCTCTGTTGAGTCAAAGAAACAGTATTCCATACAGTCTCTGTGGATTCTCAACTAATCTACACTTTCTTGGTCCGGGTCATATTCAAAATATGAGACTTAAAGAGCAATGCGAAAACCCAAAATGATAAATATGGTAAGCTCATAGCCATAATAAATTGAACCATATCCAAATATGGTTCAGTTTCTTCTTTATCAGAATGAAGAACACAGATAGTTATGTAGAGTTGATATTCTACTTCATTATTGAAGATTTTGAACATTTCAAAAGCTTTGTACTTATGTGTCATCAAGTGCACACAATAATAGCGACTGTAATCGTCGGTAAAAGTAATGAAGTATCTATCACCAATCTTTGTCATTGTCTTAAAAGGAAAACATACATCCAAATGTAACGTTCCTAATAAGTCTTTTGGTTCACACTTATCAAATGAAACATTTTCATTTGTTTCCAAAAGACCATTCTTTTGAAGTGTTTGAATCCAATTCTTGTTTATGTGACTAATACGATAATGTCAAAGATAATAATAACTTAAACCCATTTTAAGTTTCTTGGTGCTTAATGTGTATAATAAGTTATTGTAGGACGAATTATCATGAACCAATTCATGGATATCATTAAAAGGTATGTCCTTAAAATGAAATACATCATCCATAAAACTTAATACCATTATTTACAAACTTTAAATCATGATCACATTGTTTTAATAGGAAACCTTAATTATGTTCCTAGTCAAACTAGGTGCATACAAAAGGTTTGGAGAACAACTTCCAAACAATTTGAAAGTCTCAAAATAGAGTTTCCCTCCTTGAAGCGCACATTTCTTTTGAACCCCTTTGCAACAATTACAAGAATGAGTTTCACATCCGGTATCCAATACCCATGTGTTTGAAGAAATGACATTTATATAATGTGTGAATCATGGAAATTGTATTTGAGGTTTGCTCAACATCCCTCTTGTCTTTCAACTCCTTGAGATAGGAGGGACAATTCCTTTTCATTGTCCTATCTCTCCATACTCAAAGCATGGAACGTTCTTCGTTACCTTAGGCTTCATAAGCTTAGGTTTTTCGAGGTTTCGCATTAACCTTTGCTTTGATGTATTCCTTTCCTTTTGCAATAATTGCCTTAGGATCGGGATTGGCCATTTATTATAGCCTCCCTCATTGATCGAGAGAATAGGTAGAACCTCTCTACCCATCCCTGCCTCGGTTGCTTTGAGCATTGCGTGAAGTTCACCAATGCTCTTGTCCCACCCATTCATATTACAGTTTATTATGAGTGTCTCAAACCTTTAGTTAGGCAATCAAGGATCAAATCCTTGGCCAACTACTTTGAGACAGAACACTTAAGCATCTTGAGGCTATCAATGTGGCTTTTCATCTTAAGAATATATAAGATGATATCGATTGGGTTTCTTCCATGTGACATGTATAAAGTGCTCGAACCGTTTCGTAGCAATCTACTAAAGTTTGTTGAAGGAACATTTCCTTCAACTAGATTATCATGTCATATGCCCCATGATGCTCCAAATCCTTTTGGAGTTCGGAAATCATATTCCCAACATGAGGTAGGATACTTGCACAGAATCCTTAGTGTGCCTAAGCCAATCGTCAAAAGGCCTTAACATCAACAGCGTTGGTTGGTGAGGTATGGGATCGTCAAGGACATAGGCCTTTACTCATTTTTGAGAACGATTCTCAAATTTCGAAATTTGAGTCCATAAGTTTATTATGGTTAAGACGATCCCCTTTTAAGACGGTTCTCGGTGATAGGGTAGGGACGGTCGAGGTAGTAGCATCGTGGTTTGCGGCCATTACTACAAAATTACAAAGTTCATTTTAGTATTTCTGAAAAATTGCATTTTAACTATTAATACCCTTTACATGTCTCATAGATAATTAATAATTAAAATCTAGAATCCAACGTTACATTTAAATGATGGTTAGGTGACCTTTATCCCATTATTTAAATTAACAAGGTAGTCAACAGTTGACAATTGCAACCTATTGCAACTTCTAGTCTTATGGGATCGGTTAAACATCATATGTTTAGTCGGCATGTTTAATCCCATCAACACCATTGTACGCCATGCTTCGGTGACCCTAATCACATGGTTTCCAATTCAAGTCGTCCTACTTACACACACGTGTGAGTTTTCACATACAAGCAGTTAGGTGACCTTTATCTCACAAGTACGTTAGACTCACCTCAAAGATACAAGTTCCCTACAAGTGGTTAGGTGACCTTTATCCCACAAATAGTTCCCAAGAGATTCGAGTGTCGTGTAAAAGGATGGTGTTAGACTTGTTACCAAAGGGATTTAAGTTTCCATTAATTCTAGTTATGAAAACTCTATGTACCTTGTATTCGCATGCTTTCAAATACATGGTACCCAATGGTTCTTCTTTTAATAAAACTTCTTTTATTTTGAAATCATTAATCCTTTTAATAACCTTTTATTAGTCACTTAATGATTAGGAACCAAAAAATTCAGCTTGTTATGATAATTTATTTAGATTGTTAAGCATATCCATATATCAAACAATCAACATAAAATGAATAATCAAACAAGCATATTTCATACAACCGCATGTGCATAACCATAGCCACTAAGTTGACTACACTTGTTTGCCATCACAAGTGTTGGCATAAGGTCTTTCCTAAGGGTTAACAATGACACATCATATGTGTCCATGAACTCCCACTTGATTTCACATCCAAATGCTTCAAGTGTCCATGTCTCTTGTGTCCTTCCTTTTGTGTCTTCATCTTGTGCATCTTCTTTTACAAAATCATATCCTAATACAATTTTCTACTAAAAGAAATGCACCTATTCTATTTATTACATAATCAAATGAATAAATAAATTACAACCCAAATACAAACACAAAAGAATAAAATTACAACCCTTTACGAATGAAATCAACCAACATGACAAAATCACAATCAACCAAATCCAAAACACACATGGTCAAGGCTATGTTATGCACTAAAATATGTATCCATATACATCATTTACAACATTCAAGAACTAAATAAATCCCCATATGACCCTAAATTTTCAGCCAACATAAACCATGAATTTAGGGTCTTTTGTCCAAACAAAAACATAATCAACTATTTGATGTCTTACTTTCAAGGTTTAATCACTAACATGTTAGATATAACCTTGAAAGGTTGGGGATTTATTATCATCACCACAAAACAGCCCCAAAATGGTTGTTAAAGCCTCATAAAACCAATTTTACAAGAACATATGAAGCTAGTCAACCACATATCCGGCTCTGATGCCAATGTTGGGTTTGTTGGACCAAATCAAACTAGTTTAACCATTTAAACTTGAAAACGCAGCGGATTAACATCAAATATTTTATCATTTATAATCTGAAAATAAGGTTCATTTCATGACAATAACAAACCCAAGAACATAAGGATCTTATGTATGAGTTTGAACTAGCTATCAACTACAAACAATAACCAAAACAAGCCATACATACTACCTTTAGTATGCTGCTGAAAATCGAGATGTAGATGGAGAGAATGATGTTCTTGAACAGCAAAAACACCAAGAAGAGGTGTCCTCAAGCTTCCATACCCACAAGCACCAAGCAAGCACCTTTGTTGCTAGGATTTCATCACCAAAAACGAACCTAATAGGCTGCTGAAAACCCATTTTCAGCCGAAATCAAAGCTGCTGAAAAACCCTTTGCAACCGAGATATTCTTCTAGATCGGAGGAGTTTGTTGTAGGGGTTTTAACATGTTTATCAAAGCTTCATACAACATTATTTATATGAAAACGCAGCGGAATAATCTTTTAAAACATATTAAGATCTTATTATAAAACCCATTTTATAATAACCCCAAGCCATGGATCTTTATACATAATGCATACAAATGAAAGAACACTAGATAGTCAAGAAACTACAACCTTTGTAGCTTCCTAAATCCGAAAATAAGAAGATGAGGATGATGAGATTTGAGGCTGAAACTTCAAGCTAGAAATCCTCAAGAGATGATACCCCAAGCACGTGCAAAACACCTCTCTATGCTAGGATCGAACACCAAGTTGTAGTCTCTCTTCCTTGTGAAGTTTTTCAGCCAAGAACAAAGCTTAAAGCTGAAAAATTGTCTTCTCTTGTTCAAAATCCGAATCTTGAAAAAGAGAGAGAGAGAGAGAGAGTTCTTGTGTGTGTAGGTTGAGTGTATGTGTAAAATGAATTGATGAGTGACTAATGCATGTGCTTGGAACAAGTAAAAGGGATTCCCAAGACACAAGGGGGCGGCCGAAAATGGGCACCCCTTGGTCTCTCACCAATTCAAATTTTAATTTTAAAATTTCCATCCATACATTCACCTTTTTATAAAATTAAACCAATTTAATTTTATAACACATACAACTAGTCTTTTGTTATTGTTTAACTAATTTAAACAATGCACAAGAAATCCCTCATGAACAAATTACATTATATATAATGATGTTCATCTACAAAAGTAATTATTTAGAAAATCCAATTTTCTAAATTGGTGTAACTTATTATTTGTTATGATCTTATCAACAAATAATTTATCTTTCGGTGTTTGTTAGGCTTGTTATTGGGTATGACCCGACTTGGATCATATCACACTAGCCACATCAATTTTATATGTATCTTGGGCAGATCAAATCTTTCAATCTCCCACTTGCACAAGATTCATAGAAGATTGATGCAAGCAGCAAATAACGCCTAGCAACGGTTTGCTACCCCTAATGTATATGATTAAGTGCCATTCAATAACATCATCCTTTTCAAGTACCTTACTTGAATATGTTTTTAGGTGAATTAATCATCTATCCTTTTGATACAGATGTCATGTTAAATCCAAGAGACACAGAATAGTCATTCTCTGATGATTTAACTTTAACAGGCCTTAGACATCTAACTCTCAACGAATAAGAGGAACAAATTCCATCTTGATTACATACGTCTCTCACAATCACCTCATGTCATACCTGAACTCAGCCTTATGTACTGCCTTTTCAGAACAGCAAAGGACTAAGTCAAAGTACAATACTTGGTGAATATCGAGACCCAATATGTATCTCAGGTCTGAGGATACAATGATATTCGCCTTTACTCAAAATTTCTTATGACTAATCAGAAGATTCCATGCAGAAATAATTGAGTGCGGGTCAGTCCAATATCTATATCCCATAGATATCAATGAACCTTGGTAACAACCTCTTGCTCTATATTCATATCTTATGAACATCAACCAATCCAAGTTCATTATAGTCTTACATTCATAGTTGTTCCCACAAGTATGATCGACTACGGACGTTTAGAATAACTTATTTATTCACGGATTTAAACATGCTAAAAGAAGAACAAATGAAAATAATAACCATATAAATAAGTCAAATAACATAAGTTCCAATATCCAAATACAAAATACGACATCAAACCCAGTCACTGGAATATCTAAGTCCCATGGCACAAACATGACCCTCATGCTTTGCCTTTTCAAGGAGCTTTGTGAGTGGATCCGTAACGTTTTTATCAGTGTGGACTTTGCGAATACATATCTTTCCTTTTTCAACTTCATCCCTTATGTAGTTGAATCTCCGTTCAATGTGCCGAGTCTTTTGATGAGCACGAGGTTCCTTGATTTGAGCAATCGCACCTTCGTTGTCACAAAAGATCTCTAGGGGATCCTGAATGGAAGGGACTACCCCTAGATCGGCTATGAATTTCTTCAGCCATGCAGCTTCCTGTGCTGCCATTGAAGCGGCGACGTATTCTGACTCTGTAGTGGACAACGCTACGACTTCTTGCTTTGAGCTTTTCCAAGAAATAGCTCCGCCATTTAGAATAAAGATGTACCCTGATTGAGATCGTGAATCATCTCGATCGGTTTGGAAACTCGCATCCGTGTAACCTTTTACAACGAGTTCCTCTTCACCAGACCCGTAGATCAAGAACATGTCCTTAGTCCTCCTTAGGTATTTCAGAATGTTCTTGACAGCCATCCAATGACTATCACCAGGATTTTGCTGGTATCTACTTGTCATGCTTAAAGCGCATGACACGTCCGGTCTAGTGCATATCATTGCATACATGATGGATCCTATAGCAGATGCATATGGGATTGCCTTCATTCTATTTTGCTCCTCCTTGGAGCTTGGACATTGAGTTGTACTCAATATTGTCCCTCTTTGAATAGGTACAGTACCTTTCTTAGAGTTTTCCATCTTGAACCTTTTCAAGATTTTGTCAATGTATGCACTTTGATTCAAACCAATTAGCCGTCTTGATCTATCCCTATAGATCTTTATTCCCAGAATATAGGCGGCTTCACCAAGATCCTTGATGGAAAAACAACTTCCAAGCCAGGTTTTTACACCTTCCATGGTTGGAATGTCATTTCCAAATAGTAGTATGTCATCAACATACAATACTAGGAAGGTTATTATGCTCCCACTAGCCTTTTTATACACACAAGCCTCATCAGCGTTTTTGATGAAGCCAAATTTCTTTACTTCATCATCAAAACGGTGATTCCAACTTCTCGATGCTTGTTTCAATCCATAGATTGATTTCTTTAACTTGCATACTTTGTTAGGATGTTTTGGATCAACAAAACCTTCAGGCTGAACCATATAGACATCTTCCTCAAGATATCCATTTAGGAAAGCGGTTTGACATCCATTTGCCAAATCTCATAATCATAATGAGCTGCTATGGCAAACAATATCCTTATAGACTTAAGCATTGCAACAGGTGAGAAGGTTTCATCATAATCAACCCCTTGAGTTTGAGTGAAACCCTTTGCTACAAGTCTAGCTTTGTAAGTATCCAAGTTTCCATGCATATCGGTTTTCTTCTTGAAAACCCACTTACTTCCAACTACTTTGGAATTAAGAGGTGGCTCAACAAGTTCCCAAACTTGATTGTCATACATGGATTGCATCTCAACGTTCATGGCCTCAAGCCATTTGTCACAATCCAAATTGGACACTGCATTATGATATGTGGTTGGTTCATCTGAATCCACCACATAGCATCCATCCATGAAAAATCCATATCTTTCAGGTGGATTACTAGTTCTACCACTTCTGCGAACGTTTTGTGTGTATTGATCAACCCCTTGATCATCCTCAACGTCCTCACGTTGAGTGCTAGTTTCAACCAAACGTGCATCGGGCTGTGTATCTTGATCCTCCTCAAGATCCACTGTTCTACTGCTAATTCCTTCCATAAGGAACTTAGTTTCTAAGAACTCACCCTTTCTGGCAACAAATACTTTTTGTTCCAGTGGATCATAGAAATAATATCCCATAGAATCTCTAGGATATCCAACAAAGATACACTTGGTGGATCGGACATCTAATTTGTTTGGGGTGGGAGTCTTAACATAAGCCTCACAACCCCAGACCCTTAAGTATGATAAGGATGGAACTCTTCCATGCCATATCTCAAAAGGTGTCTTTTCCACCTTTTGGTTGGGGCCATATTCAGAATACGTGCCGCGGAGAGCAAAGCGAATCCCCAAAATGATAGAGGTAATGTGCTTCTAGCCATCATCGATCGAACCATATCCAATAAGGTTCGATTCCTCCTCTCAGACACACCATTATGTTGTGGTGTTCCAGGTGGAGTGAGTTGTGAGACAATCCCACAACTCCTAAGATGATCTTGAAAAACATCACTTAGGTATTCGCCACCTCTATCGGTGCGGAGAATTTTAATTGACCTGTTGAGTTGATTTTCTACTTCATTCTTGAAGATTTTGAACATTTCAAAAGCTTCATCTTTGTGCCTTAATAAGTACACATACCCATAGCGACTATAATCGTGGTAAAGGTAATGAAGTATCTCTCACCATTCCTAGTCATTGGCTTAAAAGGACCACATACATCCGAATGTATGATACCTAATAAATCTTTTGCCCTTTCGTTAGTTCCACTAAAGGGTGCCTTAGTCATTTTACCTTGTAAACAAGATTCACATACATCAAATGAATCACATTCATTTGTTTTTAAAAGACCATTCTTTTGAAGTATTTGTATACGTTTCTTGTTTATATGACCAAGACGACAATGCCAAAGGTAGGTATCACTCAAATCCAATTTAAGTTTTTTGGTGGTTGCTTGGTATATTGAGCTATCATATGTTGCGTTTCTTGAACCAATTCATAAATGCCATTACAAGGTATAGCTTTAAAATAAAATACATGATTTAAAGAAACATGAATATCATTGTCAACAAACTTGAAATCATAATCATATTGTCTTAAACGGGAAACAGAAATTATGTTCCTAGTCAAACTAGGAGCATATAATACATTACTTAAAATAACTTCCAAACCATTTGGAAGTTTCAAAATGTAGTCTCCTTGGGCTTCCACATGAACCTTTGCACCATTGCCCATGAAGAGACTTATTTCCCCTTTCTCATAATGCTCATTTCTTTTGAACCCCTGCAACAAATTGCAAATGTGAGTTCCACATCCGGTATCTAATACCCATGTCTTAGAAGAAATAACATTTAATTCTATATGTATCATGTATATTATACCTGAGGTTTGCCCCGCATCCCTCTTTCTCTCAACTCTTTGAGATAGACTGGACAATTTCTCATCCAATGCCCTATCTCACCACATTTGAAGCATGGGTCATTTACAGCAACCTTTTGCTTCTTCTCCTTGGGCTTCGGAGGTTCCGCCCTAACAACCATCTTCCCCTTTCCTCCAACGTGCCCCTTTCCTTTGGCAACATTTGCCTTGGGAGGGGGTAGAGACCTCTTCCTTCTCCCACCTTCATTAATGGTGAGAACGGGTAAAACCCTTTTACCCATTCCCGCCTCAGCTGATTTGAGCATCGAATGAAGTTCATTTATGCTCTTGTCCCATCCGTTCATGTTGTAATTCATGACGAATGCCTCAAACTTTTTAGTTAGGCCATTAAGGATCAAATCCGTGGCCAACTCCTTTGAGACGGGACAGTTCAACCTTTGAAGGCGGTCGATGTGGCTTTTCATCTTAAGAACATAAGATGAAACTGATTGGGATTCCTCCATCCGACATGCATGAAGCGCTCGAACCGTTTCGAAGCGCTCCACTCTAGCTTGTTGCTGGAACGTTTCCCGCAGCTGAGTGATCATGTCATAGGCTCCATGGAGCTCATACTCCTTTTGGAGTTCGGGTGTCATACTTGCTAACATTAAGCAAGAGACTTGGATGGAGTCTTCCGTATATCTAACCCAATCATTATAGGCCTCCACATCCTCCTCGTTAGGTTCATCGGGGATGGGATCATCAAGAATGTAGGCCCGCTTTTCTTGCTTGAGAACAATTCTCAAGTTGCGGTACCAATCCATGAAGTTGTTAGGTGTTAGACGATCCCTTTGAAGGATCGCCCTAAGAGATTGGTTGTTTGGTTTGGTACATCGTTATTAGCGTTGGTGTGATCGGCCATCTACAAGATTTTACAAAGTTCCATTTTAGTAATCGTTGATATAATTATACATTTCATTTATTAATACCCTTTACGTCTCATAGACTATTAATAAAAAAAATATTTTTAGAATCCAACGTTATATTTAAATATTGGTTAGGTGACCTTTATCCCATTATTTAAATAAACAAGGTAGTCATAAATGACAATTGCAACCCATTGCAACTTCTATGGTATGGGATCATTTAAACATCTTATGTTTATAACGGCATGTTTACCCCATCAACACCTTTTATAAAATACATTTTAGGTGATCCATTCAATATATTTTATAAATCAAGTTGTCCTACTTACACACACGTGTGAGTTTACCACATAGTGGTTAGGTGACCTTTATCCCACAAACATGGCATTATCACCTCAAGTTACAAGTTCCCTCAAAGTGGTTAGGTGACCTTTATCCCACTAAGAGTTTGCAAGTAACCTAAGTGTGTGTAAAAGGATGGTGTTTAACTTTTTTTTCAAAAGGGATTTATAATTTCACAATTCATGTTTTAGAAAAATCCATGTACCATATGATTGTATGCATTCAACCATATGGTACCTATTTGGTTCTTATAAATAAAACCCATTTTATTTTGCAAACCATTAACTCCTTTTTATAGACCCATTCTATTTTGCTTAATGATTTGAGAACCAATTTCTTGTATTAGCTTGTTCTAGGTGAAGTTTGTTAATGACATCCAAATATTCCAAAAACAACACAACATCATAAAGATTCAACCAAGCATAACCAAACAATCCATATATGCATAACAAAGCATACTAAGTTGAGCACACTTGTTTAGCCAAAACAAGTGTGTCAAAAGGTCTTGTCCTAAGGGTTAAGAACATGACACATGGTTGACAAAAGGAACTCCCACTTGAATCCACATCTTCAAGCATCCTCTTTGTCCATCTTTTCTTCAAGTCTTGATCTTGAGCATCCTTACAAAATATGTATCCTAATACATTTTTCTAGTAAAGATAAACTCCTAATCTATTTATTACAAACCATATGAATGAATAGATTACAAAACAAGACTTAAAATAAAATAAATTATTACATGCCCAAATGAATACAACATGACAATCAATCATCCAATCCAAGTGGTCTAGGCTTTGTTATGCATAAACAACAACAATATATCCAAACATACATAAGAAGTCGATTTTTGGCAGCCCCTTAAAACCCATGTTTTTGGCCAACATAAACCAAGAACAAATGGGTTTAGTCCAAGCAAACAATAATCTTATAAACTAGAGTTTTAAAGATCCTAATGTGCATAATATAGCATCTTTAAAACATCAAAAGGGGGCACCAAAACAGCCCTTTAAACCCACGGTTTTGGGCTGTCCAAAAGGAAGCAAAGTGTAATATATGTATGCATATGTATAAGTGGCTCTTGATGCCATTGTTGGGGTTTTAACATGTTTATCAAAGCTTCATACAACATTATTTATATGAAAACGCAGCGGAATAATATTTTAAAACATATTAAGATCTTATTATAAAACCCATTTTATAATAACCCCAAGCCATGGATCTTTATACATAATGCATACAAATGAAAGAACACTAGATAGTCAAGAAACTACAACCTTTGTAGCTTCCTAAATCCGAAAATAAGAAGATGAGGATGATGAGATTTGAGGCTGAAACTTCAAGCTAGAAATCCTCAAGAGATGATACCCCAAGCACGTGCAAAACACCTCTCTATGCTAGGATCGAACACCAAGTTGTAGTCTCTCTTCCTTGTGAAGTTTTTCAGCCAAGAACCAAGCTTAAAGCTAAAAAATTGTCTTCTCTTGTTCAAAATCCGAATCTTGAAAGAGAGAGAGAGAGAGAGAGAGAGTTCTTGTGTGTGTAGGTTGAGTGTATGTGTAAAATGAATTGATGAGTGACTAATGCATGTGCTTGGAACAAGTAAAAGGGATTCCCAAGACACAAGGGGGCGGCCGAAAATGGGCACCCCTTGGTCTCTCACCAATTCAAATTTTAATTTTAAAATTTCCATCCATACATTCACCTTTTTATAAAATTAAACCAATTTAATTTTATAACACATACAACTAGTCTTTTGTTATTGTTTAACTAATTTAAACAATGCACAAGAAATCCCTCATGAACAAATTACATTATATATAATGATGTTCATCTACAAAAGTAATTATTTAGAAAACCCAATTTTCTAAATTGGTGTAACTTATTATTTGTTATGATCTTATCAACAAATAATTTATCTTTCGGTGTTTGTTAGGCTTGTTATTGGGTATGACCCGACTTGGATCATATCACACTAGCCACATCAATTTTATATGTATCTTGGGCAGATCAAATCTTCAGAGAATTCTTCTGCTGATGGGACTCCACTTGCTACGAATCATGATATAGCACCTGATGAAAATGGAGATCTAGTGGACGCCACAAGTACCGAGGAATGATTGGATCCCTCATGTATCTCACTGCCTTAAGACCTGATATCATGTATGCTACATGTTTATGTTCTAGATATCAGGCTAAGCCAAGGTCAACCATCTGATCGGGGTCAAGAGGATTTTACGTTATCTGAAGGGTACACCCACACTTGGGTTGTGGTATCCTCATGATGATGATTTTGAGCTCACAGCGTATAGTGACTCGGATTACGGGGGCTGCAAGATGAACTACAAGTCTACATCAGCAGGGTGTAATTCTTTGGGAGAAGATTAGTTACCTGGCAGTGTCAGAAGCAGACATCGGTTGCATTGTCAACCTGTGAAGCCGAATATGTTGCTGCTGCAAGTTGCTATTCACAAATCATCTGGATTCAACAGCAAATGCAGGATTACGGTTTAAAGTTCTCTTCTACTCCTATTTTTGTTGATAACTCTGCTGCAACTGCAGTAACTAAAAATCCGATCCAACATCCAAAGACCAAACATATCGGTATTAAATACCATTTCATAAGAGATTGTTTTGAAAAGAACTTAATTGATGTGGTAAAAATTAATACTGATTTTCAACGCGCTGACCTCTATACTAAAGCCTTTGATAAACCACGTTTTCAATATTTGCTAGAGGTCAACGGCGTTAAAAAGAAAAGTGATGTTATTACTGATGAAGATCATGTGTAGTCCGATGTAGCTTAGTTAATTTTCCTTTTATTTTATTTTATTTGTTTATATAATCTGTTTAAATTAAACTCATGTTATTTTGTTGTTTATCAAAATCCTAAAATAATTAAACCAGTTATGATTTTAGTATTTTAGAGGGAGAATAAGTCAGCAAGTAACATTAAAAAAAAATTGAGGGAGAAGGAGTGGATAGCTGATATAAGGTAGATCGTATCTGTGATACCGATTCAAACCCTTGGAAAATGATAGTACACAGGACCAAATCAAGAGGGACTTTAAAATTTAATTTAGAAAAGATGCAAAAATTCAAAGTATAAGTCTGTGTAGTCTAAGCAATATAAAAGGGAAGATGATAGAAAAACTGATAACTCCTAAGGTAACACAAAGAGAGTAGACCTAGAGGTTGCTAGACCACAAATGATATGTCGGTAGATTCAACACAATAGATGATTAAACCTGACTGGTGATCTCAAGATCAAACTAAGTTGTTCAACTGACTGTGGGCTTCCATCTTATCACTGGTTAACACAATCAACAATATTCCAATAAGGGGTAATGAGCATGTAAACGCCACAAATGTGTGCGGATGACCATAAATAGAGCAAAGCACGAAAAAAATATGAAAGACAAATGCTATCAAACTAATGACTTATGTTGTTGGTGCATTTTGTGAAAAATAAAATTAAGCTGCTCTAACAAGGAGATAGGTTGTGTGCCTCTCTGCTGTGCGATGGCACTGACCTGAGGATAAGCATAACCTAGATATTCTAGAATTCATTGTTGTTTGCCGCCTCTCTGTTGTGCGATGGTGGCACTGACCTGAGGACTAGCTTCTCTTTGAAAGCTCTAAGAATAGTCTCTTCTTGTAAAAATACCCGTAGACCGCTCAAAAGCTCCTGAGGAATGTTGATTACCATATAAGTGTGGGATCCATAAATGTTAGTTGAAATAATTAAACCTAAAACAATCACCAGTTTGTGTCAAAATTCTGTGTATGGATTTAAGTGGACAAACATATAGACAATCATTGTGGCTGCAATTCTTGAGAGTTCAAATCAATGTGGTAATCTAAGAGTTCCAGTATGATTTCCTAAAGTTGCTAACGACTCTGGATGAAAACCAAGAATTGAGCATCAAAAGATTTTGATAACAAGTCCCAAATGATTTGACTTGCCTGTATGATTCCAAAATTGAATTGGTCCAGGTGTGGTCAATCTAAGTTGAAGCTGCCTATTCCGGAACCAAATCCCGTAGATTTCCATCTTAGGATTTATCTCTCATAAAAAGCCAAAAACAAGTCTTATTTTGATTCTTTAGTTTAATTTTCTAATTCAGTTAGTTATTTTAGTTTGTTTTGTCTGTCGGACTACATCATGAAAATCAGTAAGGGATCAACTCACTAAAAGGGTCATGTCTGAGATGATCACATGTGTTTTAAAAGTTTAAAACAGTCACGTCTGAGGTGACAAAGTGTTTAAAAGGGTCACGTCTAAGGTGACTGAATTGTTTAAAAGGATCACGTCTGAGGTGATCAAAAGGTTTTCACGTTAAAATGATCATGTCTGAGATGATCAAAAGCTCATAATGTTAATTTCAAAAGTTAAAAGGGTTTTAAAATAAAATGTTCAAAATGGCAGAAAATTCACTAAGTGTGACCCATTCGCACGATTGGACCATGAGTATGGACCAACCATGCGAATGGCTCCCATTCGCACGACTGGACATGAGATTGAGCCATTCACCCGAATGTCTTATCAGAATGACCCATTTGACCGAATGAAAGGGGGCAAATGAATTAGTCGACCGACTGAGACTCAGTCGGTCAACTGAAGAGGCGAATGAACGGATACGAATGAGTCAGTCGACCGACTGAACCTCAGTCGGCCAACTGCATGCGACTGACTGGGCCAATCGCACGATTGAGCCTCAGTCGCCCGAATGAACTGAGCGAATGAGGCCAGTCGGCCGATTGAACTCAGCTTCAGTATTTAAAGGGGCACAGTCGATCGCATTTTACTCATCACTCCCAATCGCTCCCAGATCGCACTTCTTCCCATTACTCTGCCAAAATTTCATTAGACCTTGTTTTCACACTGCTGTTGATCTTCTGACGTTCGTTGACTTATATACAGGTAGATGGCATTGATATTGCACCGAAAACAGAAGGATTGGAACCCTAATTTGGTGTTATTCGAATGAAAACAAGAAACGGACTATAAATGACCTAATAACCTACCTAAACTATGCAAAATGTTAAAATTAAGTTTAATAGGTTATTAGTAACGAGATTGCGAGTCTAGTGAACCGGTAAACCATGTTAAATCACTTGTTTTGATCAAGATTCGAAACACATGCGACTGAACAGTGGGACAGGCGACTGGTCGTCCGGATGAACTCCAATCGCACGATTGAATCTGGCGATTAGGTCAATCGGCCGACTGAACCATGCGAATGAGCTTAGTCGGCCGACTGAACCAATCGCAGACTCAGTAAGCAGATTGAACTCAGTCGCATGTCTCATTCACCCGAATGAGCTCAGTCGCATAAAAGAACAACCGACTGACTTCAGTCGCATGATTCATTCGGACGAATGAATCAGAATGAATTTAAACATTACACTTAGAACTGGATTTTGATGTATTATGTACTAATGGTCTTGTGTCTTGTGTTTTAGGAAAATGGCTGATAGATGGTCCATTAATCCAAAGCACAATATTTGTGCTCACTTGGATCATACTACTCGCAACGGGGCCGAGTTCACAGAGATTATAGCTTTCCTTAGACGTTCCCGGATACATAAGGCTATATCTACACCGTGCACGCCCTACAGATCACTACACCAGGCATTCTGGGAGAATGCCTCCTTGGATCCTTCTCGTGAGCCCTACAGTATTCAGAGCTCTATTCTGGGTCATGATATCGAGGTTACTGCTGCAGACATCCAGAGAGTTCTTGAGTTTGGGGATGACAAGGATCACCCCACCAGATTACATCCACTGACTGTGAGAGGCTGCTTCCTCAGGATCAAGTACGCTAGGAACATAAACTCAGGTGTGCTCAACAAGAGCAACCTGTGCCCCCAGTACAAGTACTTGGCGCATGTGATCCTTAAGTGCATTGCTTCGAGGAGGGGTGGGTTCGATGACTTATCAAACCAGATTCAGAATGCCTACATGGCACTGGTGCTGAACCACCCTTTCAGCTTTTCTAGTATGATCTTTTCTTACCTGGTGGAGAACTTGGAGGCTAAGGGGAAGGAGGGATTTTGTATGTACCCTCGGTTTCTGCAGCTGATCTTCAACGAGAAGCTGCCACTACTTCCCAAAGAGAGTCATGATGCGGAGGCACTGGAGATTATGGATGACACGACTTTAGGTCGGATGAGAGTGTATAGGGGCACGCAGGTGAAGCCCCAGGTGAAGAGGTTGATTGGCCACTTGGCCAATGAGAGATACGTGGCGCCGGGGAGACGCAAATGGCGTCATGAGGATAGTGATTCTGATGATGAGAGGCTACTGCTCCCAGAGCATGATTTTGACGATGACAACAGTGGGGATGCTGGGGATGATATGCCTACTCCACCGAGAGGCACAGTCTCTGATGTTGTACCTCCAGTGTCCGCCCCAGCTGGAGATGTAGCCGAGTCTGTTGGATTCCATCAGGACTTTGTTCCTGATGTGGAGGAAGAGGAGTCGGACGAGGAGCCCTTGACACGTACTATGGGAAGCAAGGTTGTTCCCACAGAATATGGGCTAAGGGCGGTTGGTGAACGCCCGAGAGACTCAGGAGAGACAGCTACTGATCCGAGTTATGCGCCGGAGTCAGCTAGCAGGGTTGTAGGGGGAGCATCCACCTCAACGGGGACGAGGAGGAAAAGAATGGCTCAGCCCCATGGTCAGAAGAAGAAGAAGCGACGTTTGACCTTCGTTACCACCACAGCCTATACCGCTACCACCACCACTACCACTTCCACAGCCACACCATCCACCACCACAGCCACCACAGCCACCACACACCTCCCACCACTGTACAGAATCCATCTACCACCATACCTTTCACTCCCACATCACCTCCACCATTTCATAGACCCATCTTCACTACAGCCACCACCACCACCACTACTCACCAAGCTGGACCCTCAGCCCATCCCTCTCACACTTATGGATCACCTCTACCTCCAATTGGGGTAGAGGAATAGGTGTCTACGCTCAACCGGATGGTGATGCGCCATTTAGCTGCAGATGAGGAGAAGGCGGCTCAGATCCGCCAGCTTGCTGACCTGACTACTGCACAGTCTCCCCAAATTGCAGAGCAGGCTCGAGTGATAGAGGAGCAGGCTCAACAGATGGCTGCTCAGAGCCATGAGATAGCCCAACTCCAAGCTCATAGTGTCACATCTACCAAAAGGATAGAGGAGTTGGAGGAGGCAAAGAAGACTATCATGTTAAAGCTGAAAGGATCTAAGGAGGAGCCCCTCAAGATCAAAGAGGGAGACGGAGATGATGGTGATGATGATGATGAAGATGATGATGAGGATGATGAGGATGAGACAGAGGAGGAGGAGGAAACTGAAGGAGAAAGGACAGAGGAGAAGGATGATGATGATGATGCAGAAGGAGGGGATGCAGCTGCATCGGCCTCTGCTTCATGTCAAGAGAGGAGGTCAAAGAATAGACAAGACCAACCAGCTTCTTCCTCTGCTCCTCCAAGTGATGAGCCGATGATACAGGACAAAAATCCAAGTTACCAAAGGGATGAGTTTGATGTTGCTCCCCTTCAGCAGGTCAAGACTCAGCTAACAATGATTTTTGATCTGCAAGGGATCGTAAGGAGGTAAATGAGTTATACCCCTGAAGAAGGGGAAATAATTCACGACCTATCGAACGAGCAACTTGCAGAGATCTTCAAGCTCAATCCAGATGATATAGTGAAAGATGCTCCGACATGTGACTCGACCAGTGGCGAAGAGCTCAACGATGTTGATGAAGTCGAGATTGAAGATGTGACTACTGAGCACTACCCTCAGTATGCTGACAATGAGGGAAATGCGGTCCCCAATCTGGGTGAATCCCTCGTCAGCGATACTTTTGAGGTGTTAGACAAGATGGAGCAAGAATCAGAGAAAGCAGAAGGAACAGCCCAAGCCTCAAATGATGACGTCGATATCCGAAAGGCTGAGTGGGCTGCGTGTTTTGAAGAAGTCAGAGCCCAACGCGCTGCACCGAAACAGGATGCCTACACCAAATTCTATAGAGTCAAGAAACATCATAAGGTGTCTGGCAGGATCATAGCATGGGCGTATTTTGAGGATCTTAACGTATATGCAGTTAAGAGGGAAAAGGGCATAGAGTACTTCAGATTCCCACATGATCTGAAGACTCTACCAGGTTTTGAGCTCAACCAGCTGGCCAAGCTAAAGCTTTTGTATGCTGACCCGAGGAAGATGTCAGGCTGGTTCGAGGCTGCCCTAAGGAAGGAGTACCACACCAGGTGGGTCAACTTCAGACCCCAACAGCCTACTAGGTATATCAGAAGGTTTGAGGTTGATGCCATTACTGGCAAGCCAAAGATAGTTTTGAAGTGGAGTCCTCCACGCACAATGTCAAGAATCCCACTCAGGGAAATGCCACAGGACTTCACTCCACACTTTAAGTGGTGGTACTACGATTGGAGAACAGTAGAAGCGATCATAGTCCTAAGCAAAGAGGGCCAAATGGATACGATTAGGGTATTCGACCCAATGTGGCTTACCAACTTGTCGGCTAATGATGTCTATACTTTATACAAGTGGACACTGTTCTATGATATGCAGGACATTGTACAAGCCCTCCAGTTCCAGAACGTTATACGACTCTGCTTTGCGTTTGAGATTCACGCGGGAGTCACAAAAGAGGAGAAGTACAAGAAATACGAGGAGGTGATGCAGAAAACAAGAGATTAGAGAGATCTAGGTCCAAGGGGGAGTTTGTTGATGTATGTATGTCCCTAGATCATGATATGAAATGTAATAGATCTTGTTTATCTGATTCTGATGTAATTTGAAATGATTAATGAAATGATATTGATTGTTTGTGATTTGTAATGTCTAATATTTCATTAATGAGTCGATATTGAATTGGTTAATTAGGTTTGTGATTGTTTGAATGGTTACACATAATGTTATAATAATTAATACATTCAAACTTAACATAATGAAGTTCTCATGCGAATGGCCCATGCGAATGGACCACACGCATGAATAACTTAATACGATTGACTCAGTCGCACGACTGAACCAGGAGACTGGGTCAGTCGTATGATTGACTCATAAGATTGGCTCAGTCGCACGACTGAACACTCAGTCGTGCGGATGAATCAACCGCATGGTTCAATCGCACGACTGAACCATACTGAACCATTGTGTCGCCCGAATGAACAATATTAACCTATAAATACAACCCAATTCGTGGAAAAACGGAAGCATTCATTCCATTACATCTCCAGACGTACCCTAGCCATCCAGAAGCCTCCCAATTCGTTCTCCAAGTTCACAGAACATATTAGATCGATTGCTAGTCGATTTCTAACGTTAGTTTCAGTTCTTGATTGATTCTTCGTGTGTTCTCACTGATTGGATCGCCAATCAAATAGGATTCCGCACTATTTGATCTGGTTTACACGCTAATCACTAGGTATTTCGTTCAAATACCAGGTCCTAACAGAATCCAAATCAGTTCTCAATAATTTCATCTTTTCAATCAGCTCGGCTTTGTAATCAAGTATGCTTGGTACAGAAGAAAAAAGTTCAGTATTAAGCGTGTTGGTTTGATGTGGGAACACGACTTGCTGAAATTCTTTTCTTTGGATATCCAGCTTGAGAGATGTTAGTCTATTGATCATATCCATAAGTTTTGTGTCGACATAACCTCTTTCTTGCTTCAGCATTTTAACTTGATTATTCCATTCAGACGGAAGAGAGTCGAGAAGCTTTTGAATTTGTTCATGATTACTGAGATCTGGAACATGCTCCTTTAGATTATTTGCCACCTTTAAAAATTGATCAATCAAATCTGACAATTTTTCTTTTTTTATACCTACAAAAGCGTCAAACCGGCTTTGTGACATTGTGAGATTATCTCATTTGAAGTCTTCTGAAGATGAGATTCTATTAAAAATATTGAACAATTAAACACCTCAAAAATATTTTTCCCAAAAGTTTTAAAATAATTCTCCCCCGAGAAAAATATATATTATTTTTAAAATGTCACTCTATGCAATCTTAGCAACTGGGGTCAAGCTAGGCCAAAATTTTCTGATCCAGCCCAATTAAGATTATCAACACCTCTCTTGCTAATGAATTAAGCATGATGAAAACAAAACTTACTAATCAAGAGATGAGAGAAAGTCAAAAGGATGAGGTGAATGAAGGTATGAAAAAGATGTTGGTCGACCAAAGTTTGTTGATAAAGAAGCTGTTTGAGGAGATAAATGACTTAAAAGCTGTTGCCAGCCTGCCCAATCAACTTACTCAATCTGAGTTAGATGATTTAACTGATACTTCCAAATACCCATTCTTAAATGTGGGTACATCCTCCAGGGCAGGAGAGGGCACATCTGGTGCAGCAACTGAAGGAGTGGGAGGTTCTGGAGTGGAGAAGGAGAATGAGAATGTGGAGAATGTTGAGGAGATATTTGAAGATGGATTCGTTAATATGCAGTTTGATTTGAGAATGATTTGTTTGGTGAAGAGGTGATAGTAGAGAAGTCTGCTGAAAAGGATGCTGAGAAAGGGAAGGGGCTAATGGATGAAGAAGAAGATGATGAACAACTGGTTGATTATGATTCAGAACCAGAATACTATGAGGTTGATGAAAGGCCCCTAACCTATGTTGCCAAGAAGGGAGACAAGGAAGGAGATGTGTTTGAGATGGCCAAAAATGAATGGTTTGTCAAAGGAAAGGAGCCTAAAGAGCTGACTCCACTGTTCCAAAACATGGAAGGATTGAGCAAAAAGGAAGCAGACAAGAAAATCATCAGTTGGTGCTATAACCCCGGCCTCAAAATGATTATGATCAAGAGGAGAGGGGGGTATAACTTACATGCAGAAGAGGAAGGCCTTCAAGACCTTACCTAAATGGGATCTGAGGAGGCTGGCGGCTCTGCCACTACTAAAAGCTCATCTAAGTGAAAGAGCCTCATTGCTTGAGAAAGAGATAAAGAATGGGCTAAATGACAATTTTGAATCATTTGGATATATGAAGGCCGAGAGGAGAAGGTCTAAGAAAGACAAAGACTGGGAGACAGGGAAAGGGAAGACTGTGCTAAGGGTGAAAGCCCCTAAGACAGTGAACAGGATCAGATTTGCAGATCCTCTCCCCCAATAGCTACAAGGCTCTGAGAAGTGGTTCTATGATAACAACACGGGGGAGGCGATAATCAGAGTAAAGAATGGTGGTGAATTCAAAATGTTTGATCCGATGGAGCTATTCAATTTTTATGAACGAAGACCTGCTTGTTCTTTGCGAGAATCATATTAAAGCAGGTGCAGGTGATGAAACGAGAAACGAAGCCAGTTTATTTATGATTGTGGCCAACAAAATCAGAGGTGTGAGGGCTGAGGTGAAAAAGCTTGCAGAAAGAGTGAGGGCCCAAGATGAGCTAAATATGGAGGTCAGGGATTTGGCTAGACAGTTTGAGCAAGCAAGTGCTCATCCCGAGGGAACTAATGAAGCTGGAGGTGACCAGAGTGTATCATTTGCTGAAGCTCCTAAGGAGGTTGCTGCATGAGCTATAGAAGGAACATCAGAGGCAGCGGGGGAGACTGGAGCTGGTCAGGGAGAATCTATGTCTCAAGCCCCCGGGGAAGAAGCTGCAGGATCTGATATAGATACATCTAAAGCAGTGAACAAGACTGGAGCTGACAAGTCAAATCAAGAGAGTTGAAGACGGTTAGATCCAACCTAGGGGGAGTATTGAAGATCAAGTATAGGTTGGACTCACCTTTGTTTAGTTTAGATTATGTTTATATTACTTTGTAATAGGTTAAATGTTAGTTACTTTTGAATGTAATACATTTTATTTAGTTTTGTAGTTCAGCGAAACTATGAGCGAAATTAAAGTTTCGCTCATAGTCAGCTGTTATAGTTCACCCGGCGAAACTGTTGTTTCAGCTGGGCGAAACTATAGTTTCGGCAGAACAATTTCGCTGCCAGCAAAAATGTTTGCGAAACTAAGACTCCTATATATAGTTTTGATCATTTTCATTGTTGGTTAAGCTTGCAAAAACCCTAATCATGTATCCTTGTTGCAAGTGAGTTAAGTAGTTTATTCACTGATATATCATTGTGCTTTGTTATTATCGATTATATTGATCATCATTGCCTTATTTTGGATCATTTGTGGTTGTTCTCAATCTTCATCATCTTTGTTTTCTATTTTTTGTATTTGATATTGAACAATCCAACATCTCATTTGTACTAGAAATCGATCAAATGGACCAACAATCTTGTACATGTTCCCTTTCCTGGTGGCTCTAAGCAGGATGTGCACATGAGGAATGACCAACCCGAGCCTGAGAACAATGCACTAATGCTCAGTGAAGAGCATGTTATGACTCTGATCACAAAATTAGGATACACTCAGAAGATTGTACCCAAGCTCCTTGACAAAGTTTACCTTCTCAATGCTGAGCTTACCATTTGTGATCTTGCCCCTTCTTGTAATGTAACCTCTTGCATCTTCTCCAAAAGCAACTGTTCCTCCATCAAATCTTTCAAACTTTTGGAGTAGTGACCTATTGCCTGTCATGTGCCTGGAATAGCCACTGTCAATGATCCATACATTTCTATTTCTCTTGAGATGTTCCTGCACAAAAGAGATGGTTAGTTGCATTTGGAAACCCAAGCCTCATTGGTCTTGGGCTCATCAAAAGAAGTTGAAGAGAATGCAACAGTAATTGATTCTATAGTCATGCTATAAGGATCATTTGATGATGTTGATGAAGAACTTTCAGCCACTTGGTCTTTCTTGACTTCCACACCACTTTGGAAGCTTAGACTTGACCTTCAATACTTCGGAATTTTTGATGACATTGGAAGTTTTGATGACTGGACCTTCGGAAGATCTTGCTTTCACTGCAGTAGGCTTCAGTGCTTCGGAAGTATTCCTTTCTTCTAAAACCAATTTTTTTTCCGAAGGCAAGTTTCCACTTGTCTTCTTCTTCATTTTGGAGCTTCCGAAGGAAAGAGGTTTTCCTTTCGAAGCTTGCTTCTTCTTCTCCAAACTCTTAAAAGTTTCTTCCTTGGTCATGTAGAGAGTACTCTTTGGATTGTAAACACAATCCTTAGCAAGATGAGAGGCACTCCCACACATAACACAGTCCATTTTCTTCCTTCTAGGAGTTTTCCTTTGTGAACAAGGCTGAACTTGATCACTTTCATTCTCCATCTTTATCTTTGCAGATGCTGTGGCAATTCTTATAGGGATAGAACTACCTCTGGAGCTGGATGGTTCAGGTTTTACAGTAGTGGTGCACAATTGATCACCCTTCTTCTTGATTATTGGATGATTTGGACATGAACCAGAACTCTTGTTGATGGAGTTCAAGTTAGTGTCTTCAGCCTTCACCACTTCAAATCTTGCAGAGATGAAGACTTGTTTCTGTGCAGAATTGAAGGTGACCTTGATCTCTTGAGCCTTCTTGGACTTTCATTTAGCCTTCTTGATCAAGTTTTTTCTCTTTGACTTGGTCATCCCAACAGCTTTGCTCTCCTCAGAGGGATGGTGACCCTTCTTAGAATGCTCTTCTTCACTCTTCTCAGAGCCATTCTCCACCATCTCCTCTTCGTCCTCTTCAGTCACAGGGTCTATCAGGGGAAGCTCAGCTTCACAAGTTCCACACCTAGGAGATCATACAGATAAGATTGTGTGTGGATGAGCTATCTCACAAGATCCCAGTCCCTGCTTATTTTCATAACAAACTTTTGCATGCAAGGATGAGGATATTATGTTCTTGAAGGTCTCATCTTCAAGAACACATTTTTCTGCCTTGGCTTTGCTTATCATAAACTTTGCCTGGCATTCAGTTAACTTAGTAATGAGGTCTTTGATCTGAGTCCTGTAGTTTGTGTGCTCATGTTTAAGATTTGAAATGGTTTTCTCTAAGTCCTCTATCTTTTGTTTATAATCATTTTCAGCTCTGTTAAAATCAGCTTTTAAGATATTCAAGGACTCAAGATCAGATCTCATTTCTAAGTTATAGGACCTGTATCTATTAACTTTAGCAATACATTCATGAGTACAAAGATGTTCCAATACCTTTGCTTTATCGTGGTCTGCCATGAGTGCTTTGTTTGGAGATGCATCTTCTACCTGAAAGCTCCATTCATAGCCTCCTTCTTCAACAGCAACTGCAGCTTGCTGCTTTGGCTTCTCATTCTATGAGGCTTTCTTAGTGTAGTTTGGTCTGGCTTGTGTTTGGCCACCATTTGTCCTTGGTGCCTTACACTCCCTTGCAAAGTGTCCCATTTGGTTACAGTTGTAACACTTTACTTTGTTTTTATCCAGTCCAAACTTTCCACTCACTGCATTGCTTGGGAACTTTCTCCCTATCCTCTTGTAGAACTTCTTGGCTCTGTGAGTGAGAAGAGCCATCTGCTGAACTATCTCCATGTACTCCAGGTCATCTGGATGGATACAGTCCAGGTCTTCAAGGGTGAAGAGAAAGTTTCCTGTGGTTTCATCAGCAGAGACAAAAGCATGAGAAGAACTTGTCTCTTGGAAAGGACTTCCTTGAGTGTAGCTTTCCCTTGGAGCCTCTGGGAAGGTGATGAAAGGGCCCTTTTGTGAGTTGTCAGGGTAGCATATAAGATGATGTTGTGGTTCAATGCTTTCCCTTTCAACCACATGGAGGGCTGAACTCAGTTGATTACCGGAGTTACTAGATGAGTTTTGCATGTTCATCTCCAACTGGTAGCCACTAAGAATACCATACAACTCTATGAGAGTGAGAGTCTTAAGGTTCTCAGTCCTCTTGATAACAACACAGTAATATGTCCATTGTCTAGGAAGAGAGGACATAAACTTCCTTACAATGTCGCTGTTATCAAGAGTTACTCCAACATCCATTAGTGTATCCACAATCTCAACATACGTGAAGTATTGTTGAGTCATGGTTTTACCTACCTTGAAGGTGAAGTTTTCAAACTGCTGCTTCAATAGATAATTCTTGTTCTCCTTTGCTTCAGTAGACACCTCATACATCAGCTTTAGTGCTTCCCATAGTTGCTTGGCAGTTTTACACTTCTTGAAGCCTCTGTAGATGGAGTTAGGAAGAGCAGTTTGAAGGGCTGTCATGGATTTCTGATCAATCTCTATTCTGTTCCTGTATTCTTCAGAGTAATCAGCCATAGCCTTTGGAATCATACCACCACCAGTAGCAGAAGTGGTGCTTGGTATGTAAGGTCTTTCAACAACAGAGTCCCACATCCCGGAGTCTTGAGGCTTGATGAAACCTTCAATTCTTTGACACCAAGTATCAAAGTCTTCAGGAGTGATCAGTGGAGACTTTGTTATAGTTCCAGTTTCCATATCAACTTTGGTAATAGCTGCCATTTGAGTTGTTAAGTATTTTGTGTGTGTAAGGGATCTTAAGATGGTGAGATCTTATATCAACAGCCTGAAATGCTCTGATACCAAATGCAGGACCGTTGAAGGGTATGCACTTACAACACAACAACACAATGAACACTTAACAGATCAAATAGGGAACTGGTTAACTTTAGTGAAAGATGCTAAGAACAAGTAAGAATGAGATAGAACAAGATAGCAAACAACACAAGTAATTGGTTTTCAAGAATGTTGTATATTGCTTCTCAAGTTCTATTACTAATGTTACAAAGCATACTAAGAATGTTACAAGTACTAGAGATACATATACTACATCCTATAGCCGGCCATACTTTGAAGGCCAGCTGGATACATAAGACTAGACAACAAACAAAATCAAATGTAGAGTCAAAAGGTAGATTTGCCTTTTGACTAGTGACTATGACATGCCATAGCTCACATCCTAATATATTACAAAAAGGATAAAAGTACATAAAGTAGAAAGCACAAACTCAAGACCTCAATGTACGGTTACTAAAAACATGGACCTTTACACCAACTCATGTAAGTTGGTGACTATACAGAGTTGCATCGGAAAGGTGGTCCAGCTTTATGGTAAAGTACATCAGATAACAACATGTCTCTAAAATTTTCGAAAGAAATCTGTCTTCACTTTTTGGCTTCAAAAGATGTTGGTCTTGGCTTCGAAAGATTTTACACTTAGAATATTTCTAGTGGAGGGTGTAAAACTTCCAAAGCATTTCTACTTATGTTCTTCAGTGCATGCATGCAGAGAGACTTTGGATGTTTTAGCTGCATCAGACTCATAGGAATCCTTACAGTATGCTTCTACCATTTGTAGGGTAAAGTGAAAGGCTCGAATTAAATCATATTATAAACCTAGCAGATTCACATGAAAAAGAGAATAATGATTCAGGTACAATAGTTTCCATCGACAACACTCATAGGGATTTTTTAAGGAAAAGGGAAATAAACTCACACGTAAGTGAGCTCCTGGAGGAATCAATGATTCAGAGACAACTAATTCTGGAAGACAATCACTCATCCACTTAATAATAAAATGAAAGATAGCCCCTTGTGGAATCAATGATTTAGAGACAAACGCTCCTAAATGATCCTTTATTCCATTGTAAGTAATGTAGTTTTGTCATCTTGTTAACTTTAATTTGCAGCTATTGTTTTTTCTTTTCAAATATAGAATAGCAATTGTATCTGCCCTATAAAGAGATGACATCTCTTCATTGTAACACACACCAAGACAACTTAATAAAATATCGATGATTCTCATTATATTATGGAACACGAAATCCCTGCCGCTACTCATTAGCATTATCCTACAATCCTTAGTTTCATATCTCGCTATTCATATTATACTTCATTTACCATGTGTTAAAAAAAACAAATGAAGTTTAATGAACACAAGGTAAATGAACATAGTAAACATTTCTACATATATATTTCCTCCTAATATTGGTTGCAAGATTTTTGCTTCTTCCCCATGCCGATTCCTGCACTTAAAAAACCTTATCAAAAAAATTGTATTGACCACCCAAGTTACTAAAACGAAATTATTTTAAAAAATAGGTAACTACAATATAAATGTTCCAAATGCCCTGGTTAGATAAGTCCCATGTAAATACAAATATTGTACCTGATGTTCCTCCACAATTACAAACCGAAACCTTAGAAAAGTCCATTAAAAACATTAGCAAACCCCAGATCTACGAGAATATTTTCATTGGGAACAATTTATACTTCTTGCTAAAGAGCATTATATACAAATATATGTTAAACTGAATTGTAGTATGCATCTACCATTTATAGGGGAAAGTGACTGCCTCGAATTAAATGTATTATAAATCTAGCAGATTTTGATGAAAAAGAGAATAATGATCCATGTACACAAAATACCATAGAAATTACTCACAGGGATTAAAAAAGGGAAATGAACTCACATGGAAGAGAGACTCTAGTGGATTCAATTATTCGTAGACATCTAATTATGGAAGACAGTCATTCATCCACTTAAAAATAAAATGGAAAACAACTCCTAGTGGAATCAATTATTCAGAGACAAATTCTCCTGACATTATTTATTTGTTTCATTGAAAATAATGTAGTTTTGTCATATTGTTAAATTTCATTTGTAGCCATTGTTTTTTAATATAGAATAGTAATTGTATCCACCCTATTAATAGAAGACATTTTCTTTATTTTAACACACACGGAGAGAACTCAATAAAATATCTATGCTTTCTTATTATCGTATGGCAAATTAAATCCCTCTGGTACTCCTTAGTGTTATCCCTTCAACCTTTGGTTCATCCCTCGCTATTCATATTATACTTCATTTACCTTGTGTTAACAATAAAATGAAGTATAATGAACGCATGGTAAATGAACACAGAAAATAGAACACAAAAACTAGTGGAATCACTATTTCAAAGACAAACTATAAGGATTCTTTTAAGTCTGATGCAAACCAAAACATCCAAAGTCTCTCTGCAAGCAATGCACTAAAGAACTGAAGTAGAATTGCTTCGGAAGTTTTACACCATGCACTAGAAATATTCTAAGTGTAAAATCTTCCGAAGCCAAGACCAATATCTTCCGAAGCCAAATATGAAGTCTTCCGAAGCCTCAGAGACAAAGTCTTCCGAAGCTTCATCTTATAAAGACAGATTTCTTCCGAAGACTTTTAGTAACATGTTTTATCTGATGTACTGTTCCATAAAGCTGGACACCTTTCCGCTGCAACTCTGTAAAGTCACCAACTTACATGAGTTGGTGAAAGGTCCATGCTTTTGGCAACGGTACATTAAGGTCTTGAGTCCATGCTTTCTACTTTATGTACTTTTATCCTTTTGTAATATATTAGGATGTGAGCTATGGCATGTCATAGTCACAAGTCAAAAGGAAGATATGCCTTTTGATTCTACAATTGATTTTGTTTATGTCTAGTCAATTGTATCCAGCTGGCTTTCAAAGTATAGCCGGCTGTAGGTTGTAGTATAAGTATTCCATGTTCTAGTATCTTTCTTTATACTTTGTAACACTTGTAATAGAACTTGAAAAAGCAATATACTGCATCCTTTAAACCCGATCTCTTGTTCTGTCTCTTACTTGTTACTTGTGTTCTTAGTATCATTATTGTGGTTAATCCAGTTTACTGTTTGATTAAGTTTGGTTAATCTCCTCTTTGTGTTGGTGTGTTGTAAGTGACCACCCTTCACCGGTTCTGCAATTGGTATCAGAGCATTTCAAGGCGCTTGATTTAAGATCTCACCATCTTAAGATCCCTCACACACACATATACTAAAACTTTCAAATGGCATCCATTTCAAAGACTGATATGGAAACTGGAACAATGAACAAGTCCCCACTGATCACTCTTGATGACTTTGATACCTGGTGTATGAGAATGGAAGGTTTCATCAGGTCTCTAGACTCAAGAATGTGGGAGTCTGTTGAAAATGGACCTTTCATACCCAGCACTCCTTCTGCTACTGGTGCTGGTTTGATCCCCAAAGATGTGACTAACTACTCAGATGAAGATAGGAAGAGAGTAGAGATTGATAGAAAAGCCATGACTGCTCTTCAAACTGCTCTTCCAAACTCTGTGTACAGAGGTTTCAAGAAGTGCAAAACAACTAAACAGTTGTGGGATGCACTGAAAATGATGTATGAAGGCTCCTTTGAAGCCAAGGAGAACAAGAAGGATCTCCTGAAGCAGCAGTTTGAAAACTTCACCTTCAAAACAGGTGAAACCATGACTCAGCAATACTTCAGGTATGTTGAGATAGGTATGTTGAGATAGTGGATACCCTTGTGGATGGAGGAGTTCCTCTTGAAAATAGAGACATTGTAAGGAAGTTCATGTCCTCACTTCCTAGGCAATGGACATACTATTATGTGGTGATCAAGAGGACTGAAAATCTCAAAACTCTTACTCTGACAGAGTTATATGGGATTCTCAGTGGCTACTAGATGGAGATGAACATGCAAGGTTCATCTGGCAACTCCAACAATCAATTGGGTTCAGCCCTGCAGGTGGTTGAAAGGGATAGCATAGAACCCCAACATCATCTCATATGCTACCCTGACAATTCACCAAAGGGTCCTTTCATCACCTTCCTAGAGACACCCAGGGAGAACTACACTCAAGGAAGCCCATTCCAAAAGACAAGCTCTTCTCAAGCCTTTGTGTCTTCTGATGTAAGTTGTGGCAACTCTCTTTTCACTCTAGAAGACCTGGATTGTATCCATCCAGATGATCTGGAATATATGGAAATAGTCCAGCAGATGGCTCTTCTCACTCATAGAGCCAAGAAGTTCTACAATAGAACTAGAAGGAGGTTTCCAAGCAATTCAACCAGTGGACAGTTTGGCTTGGATAAAAACAAAGTCAAGTGTTACAACTGTAACCTAATGGGCCACTTTGCTAGAGAGTGTAAGGCACCTAAAACAAATGCTGGCCAAGCACAAACCAGACCAAACTACACTGACAAAGCCCCTTAGAATGAGAAGCCAAAGCAACAAGCTGATGTTGCTGTTGAAGAAGGAGGCTTTGACTGGAGCTTTCAGGTGGAAGATGCTTCTCGAAACCAAGCACTAATGGCAGATCATGATGAAGCCAAGTATTGGAACATCTCTGTACTCCTGAATGCATTGCTAAAGTTTACAGATACTGGTCCTATAACTTGAAGATGAGATCTGATCTTGAGTCCATAAACATTTTAAAATCTGATTTTAAAAAGTCTGAAAATGATTATAAATTAAAGATAGAGGACTTAGAGAAAACCATTTCAGTTTTAAAACATGAGCATATAGATTTTAGGACTCAAATCAAAGATCTCATAACCAAGCTGACTGAGTGCCAGGCTGAGCTTGTGATCAGCAAAGCCAAGGCAGAAAAGAGTGTTCTTGAAGAAGAGATCTTCAAGAACATGATATCCTCATCCCTGCACAACAAGGTGTATTATCAAAATAGACAGGGACTGGGATCTAATGAGATAGCTCCTCCACACACAATCTTGTCTGTAAGATCTCCTAGGTGTGGAACTTGTGAAGATGAGCTTCCTCTTATAGATCCTATAAGTGAAGAGGATGAAGAAGAGATAGTGACGAATTCCTCTGAGAAGAGTGAAGAGGAGGATTCTAAGAAGGGCCACTATCTTTCTGAGGAGAAGAAGATTACTGTGATGACCAAGTCAATGAGAAAGAACTTGACAGGAAGAGCAAAAGAAAAGCAAGGAAGGCTCAAGAGATCAAGGCTACTTTTGACTCTAAGCAGAAACAAGTTTTTATCTCTGCAGGGGTTGAAGTAGTAAAGACTGAAGACATCAACCAAAACTCTTCAGCTAAGAGTTCTGGTTCTTGTTCAAATCATCTCAGTACCAAGAAAAAGACTAATCTGCTGTGTGCCACTGCTGCACAGCCTGGACCATCAAACTCCAAGAACAGTTCTCAGCCCATAAGAACTGTCTCAGCATCTGCAAAGATGAAGGTGGAGAAGGGATGTGACCAAAGACAGTCTTGTTCTTGACTCTTGTGAAGAAGAAAATGTTGTGTGTCATGTGTGAAAATACCTCTCACATTGCTAAGGATTGTCCATACAATCCTAAAAGTACTGTCCATATGACCAAGACAAAGACTTCAAAGAGTTTCAAGAAGATTCAAGCTTCGGAAGGAAAGTTTGTTTCCTTCGGAAGCTCCAAATCAAAGAAGAAGGCAAATGGAAAATTACCCTCGGAAGAGAAGTTGGTCTCGGAAGAAAGGAATTCTTCCGAAGCACTGAAGTCTGCTGCAGTGACTGCAGAATCTTCTGAAGGTTCAGTCATCAAAACTTCCGAAGTTCCAAAAGCTTCCGAAGTTTTGAGGTCATGTCCAAGACTCCAAAGGTGGTGTGGAAGTCTAAGAAAGACCAAGTGACTGAAGTTTCTCCATGAACAACAGCTCAAGATCCTTCTAGCACAACCATAGGATCTATTACTGTTGTATTATCTTCTATTATACTTAGTAAACCCAAGACAAGTAAGGCTTGGGTTTCCAAATGTAACTAATAATTTTCTTTGTGCAGGAACAACTCAAGACAAATAAGAATGTCTGGATCATTGATAGTGGCTGTTCCAGGCACATGACAGGCAATAGGTCACTACTCTATAACTTTGAGAGGATTGATGGAGGACCAGTTGCTTTGGAGGAGATGAAGGTGGTTACATTTCTGGAAGGGGCAAGGTCATAAATGGTAAGCTCAGCATTGAAAAGGTAAACTTTGTCAAGGAGCTTGGGTACAATCTTGTAAGTGTATCCCAATTTTGTGATCAGAGTCATAACATGTTATTTACTGAGCATGAGTGAATTCTTCTCAAGCCTGGAGTGGTCATTCCTCATGAGCATATCCTTCTTAGAGCCCCCAGGAAAGGGAACAGGTACAAGATGGATTTGCAAGAAACATCTCCCTCCGGAGAAGTTTCATGCTTTCTGTCTAAAGCAAATAGTGATGAGTCTTTCCTATGACATAAAAGAATGTGCCATGTAAACTTTAAGAACATGAATAAACTAATTAAACATGATCTGGTAACTGGAATGCCAAAGAAAGAGTTTACAAGTGATGATCATTGTGTTGCATGCCTGAAAGGGAAGCAACATAAGGTATCTTACAAGCCTAAGGAAAGGAACTCCATCACTACTCCCCTACACTTATTACATATGGATCTCTTTGGCCCCATTAGTGTAATGAGTCTAGGAAAAACCTCTTATTGTTTTGTAATCAAAGATGATTTTACAAGATTCACTTGGGTTTTCTTTCTTAGAACTAAGGATGAGACCCCTAAGATTCTGAAGAATTTCATCTTAAAAATTGAGAATCAAAGTGATCACAAGGTCAAAACCATAAGATGTGATCAAGGGACTGAATTTAAGAATCAAATCCTTGATACATTTTGTGATGAAAAACGTATTACAAGACAATATAGTGCTCCCAGGACTCCTCAGCAAAATGGTGTTGCTGAGAGGAGAAACAGGACACTAATTGAGGCTGCAAGAACTATGTTGTCTGACTCTAAACTGCCCATCACCTTCTGGGCAGAGGCAGTAAACACTGCTTGCTATGTGCAAAACAGAGTTTTAATAGTTAAGACACATGGTAAGACTCCTTATGAACTTCAGCACAAGAGAAAACCTTTCATTGGTTTACTCAGGTCATTTGGATGTCCTTGCACCATCTTGAATACCAAAGATCAAATTGCCAAGTTTGCTAAGAAATCAGATGATGGACACTTCATTGGATACTCTTCCCAAGCTAAGGCTTGTAGAGTATACAATCTCAGAACTAGAATTGTTGAGGAGTCAGCCAATGTGACTTTCAATGAACACACACCCTGTGTGGCTGGTTCTGGTCCTGATTGGCTATTTAATCTTGATTTAGTTACCAACTGTTTTAACAAATCTTGTGAGAATGCTTCAGGATCTGTAAAAAATTTAAATACAGGTGATTCTGATCCAAGATTTGAGCTAGGAAGACCTTCAACTCATACATCTTCAGCTCCAGTTGGAACTACTTCAGCAAATGAGGTTTCTATCAGCACTACAATGACAAATTCAGCTGATACATATGGGGTGCCTTCAAATTCCAGCTTGAGGCTCCACAACAAGATAAAGATACCTTAATTGTGGAAGACAACAATGGTGATGGTGAAAGTGATCAGGAATTCCTTGATGTTAATAACCACACCATAGATGACAACATTAATGATGTCACACACTCATTGGAACAAGTTAATCTTGATAAGTGTGGTAATGTGGAGGGCGAATCATCTATGCCAGATCTAAATTTCTCTAATTTGGATCTTTTTCAGCGACTTGCTATGATCCCTCAGCTTAGGATCCACAAGTCTCACCCCACCACAAACATCATTGGAGATGTTGTCACAGGGGTAAGAACAAGAGGACAAACCAATTAAGCAAATGTTTGTCTTCACTCTTGTTTCTTATCCCAGATAGAGCCAAAGAAAGTTGATGAGGCTCTAAAGGATGGAAGTTGGGTTGAAGCTATGCAACAAGAGTTGCTTCAATTCAAAAGGCGAAAAGTTTGGAACCTTTGTCCTCTTCCTCATAGGAAGACTACCATTGGAACCAAATGGGTGTTTAGGAATAAGAAGGATGATAGAGGCATTATTATCAAGAACAAGGCAAGACTAGTTGTTCAAGGATACACACAAGAAGAAGGGATTGCCTACACTGATGTCTTTGCTCCTGTAGCAAGATTAGAAGCTGTTAGGATATTCCTGGCATTTGTTGCATCCAAGAACTTCAAGGTCTTTCAACTTGATGTGAAGTGTGCTTTTCTGTATGGAGTGATTGATGAAGAGGTGTATGTCAAACAACCACCTGGTTTTGTAGATCTTGATCATCCTGATTATGTCTGCAAGCTTGACAAAGCTCTTTATGGGCTGCATCAGGCACCCAGGAAGTGGTATGAGACATTGTTTGAGTATCTTTGTAAACATGGATACAGGAGATGTACTGATGTGCTCCAAATTATACATAAAAATCCTATGAAAAGCACATCAATTATTCCTTAATATCTTCCTTAAAATGATGAAAATGTACTTAAAAGTGTTAAATTGTGTTTTCAGGTGTTTAAAAGGGCAAGATGGACAAAAGGAGCATATTTAACAAGAAATTGAAGCAATCCGAGCTTTGGACTCCAAGCATGGGGCCGTGCCTCATTAAGCACGCCCCCATGCCTTGCCAGAAACACACCCCCGTGCTTAATTAACACACCCCCGTGCTTGGACATCTGACAGGGCAAAAAGTACTGTCCCCTAAAAGTAGACACGGGGTCGTGCTCCATAAGGCACGGGGTCGTGCCCCACCACCAACACGGGGCCGTGCCCCATTTAGCACGGGGCCGTGCTCGACACAACCTGCACGTACGAGCCGACCAACTTTCGTAAGCATTGTACTAGCACGGGGCCATGCCTTTTAGGCACGGGGCCGTGCTTAAACACTCCGGAAAGCCTATAAATAGAAGCCTAAGCTCACAATTTTTGGCAAGCTTTGGTGGGAGAGTTACTCTGCTGAATTCTCTCTGGAATCAAGACTTCAAGATCATTCGGAGGCTCGGGAGGTGCATACAACACTTGGAAGAAGCTTTGGATCACCTAAACGTCATCCATTGTGGATTATCGGTTTGATTGTTCCATTTCACCGATGATCACTTATCTATCTTCTTTGTTATCCGTTGTTATGTTAAAGCTCATCATGAGCTAAACTCTATTTATCATCCTAATCGGATGAAACTTATGTAATTTGTGATGAACTAATGGTGTGATAAGTATTATGTTAATGTTATGGTGGTCTTGGGAAAACTATTGATGGGTAGCATTTACATTTGAACGGGAAGTTGTAACATTATGGTTTGTGATTGTGATTATCATACAAGGTTGAAAACCGTATGATTAACTTTCATTCGCGAATCCGGTCTTCATAATAAATCCATGGCTAATGAACTAGAAATGGTTATTAGAAATCATATCACCTTAACTTTCTGATCATTTACGGGTTCCCTTTTATTTGTTCGGAAACTTCAGTAATTGTTACGGTTTTCTAAAATTAATGGTATGTTAGGAAGGAACCTGATCAACTCTCTTTTTAACATTAAATTATGTTTTCAGAAATCGTATGTCAAATAGGACACAAGAGATTTACCTACATTACTAGGGCTTTGATCTGAGCAGTAAAATCAGCCTGACAGGATCAAGTCACTACGGCAGCAGGATAGTCAAGAAATCGCGCCGGCTCATCTTTATAAACATTAACATAATCACATCACATCACCAATTCATCACAATTGCATAAGTGGATTCTAATTAGGATGATAACTTTTATTCCCTGATTTTAAAACCAAACGCTTCAATTCTTATTTTACTTTCTTTTTATTATTATTTACTTTTAAACCTTAAAAATCTTTCCAAAACAAAATATCACTTTCTTTAACAAAAACCAAATCTGATAGTCAAACATCAAGTTTGTTGAGTAGTCTAGGTGTGTCCACGGATTGATACTCGGTTCTTACCAACACTATATTACCATACGACAGGTACACTGCCTTTTGTGTGTGTGGTTTAGTATTAGTAACAACCATTTAAAACTTAATATGTGCAAAGAATCTATATCAAAATATATATACTATCCGCAGACCCATCAGGTACTATAGATGGAACTCTCTTCATCAAAGGACAGGGAAATGACTTATTGCTAGTTCAAGTGTATGTAGATGACATCATCTTTGGTTCAACTAATCTAAAGCTCTGCAAAAACTTTGAGAAGCTGATGAAAGACAGATTTGAAATGAGTGCAGTGGGAGAACTCAATTTCTTTATGGGAATTCGAGTGAAGCAAGTTGAAGATGGCATCTTCATAAGTCAGTCAAAGTATGTTCAGGACATACTCAAGAGGTTCAACATGACTGATTGTAAGATTGCTAAGACACCCATAGCCAGAAACCACTCCCTTGGACCTGATCTTGAGGGGGAGTGTGTAGATGAACACTTATACAGGGCTATGATTGGGTCTCTTATGTATCTTACAGCTAGCAGGCCTGATCTCATGTTTGCTACATGTATCTGTGCAAGATATCAAGCCAACCCTAAGATGTCTCACCTCATCACTGTCAAAACGATTTTAAGATACCTCAAAGGTGCTTCAACACTTGGCCTATGGTATCCAAAGAATCCTGACTTCAATCTATATGCCTATACAGATAGTGACTATAGTGGTTGCAACAGGACTGCAAAGTCTACATCCAAGGATGTCAATTCCTTGGTGGAAGGGTTGTCTCATGGCAATGCAAGAAACAATCCTGTGTGTCTGCATCAACTGCTGAGGCTGAATACATTGTTGCTGCAAGTTGTTGTGCTCAAGTGCTTTGGATTCAAAATCAGATGCTGGACTATGGATTTAACTTCAAGGAGACTCCTATCCACATAGACAACAATAGTTCTATCTCTATCACTGAGAACCCTGTGCAGCACTCAAGGACCAAACACATAAATATCAGGTATCATTTAATAAGAGATAACTATGAAAAGGGATTAATTAAACTAGTCAAAGTTCATACAGATGAACAATATGCTGATCTGTTTACAAAAGCTTTTGATGAACAGAGATTTAAATATCTAATATCAGCTACTGGGATGATCAACTTTGAGTAGATCTTTTCTTAAAACTAGTTCTAATTATTTCTTAAAATATGTGTGTCCTAAGTTGTCTAGTTCATCACTTTCATAAGCTCATGTTTTCTTTGGATATAAAATCCTTTTTGAAGACTTTCCTTAGATTCTTGAAAATTTTTCGATCCTTCGGAAGATATATTTTTACCTTCGGAAGAAAATCATGTCTTCAAAATAAATAACTGTCTAAGAAATTTTACCTTCAGAAGAAGACTCAATCGATCTTCCGAAGCTTAAATACTTGTCTCAGACACTTATTTGTTTTTAAGGACTTCTTCCTTCCGAAGCAAAATTAACTCTCGGAAGCTTTGTTGTTTTATATACAAAGCATTCAAGTGTTTATTTCTCTTCCGAAGCAAAATTTTCAAGACTCTCAGGAAAATCTTCCGAAGTCATTTTAGCTTCGGAAGCTTTTTCATTAAAACTTCCAAAGATAATTTACCTTCGGAAGCTTTTCGAATTCCAAGAAAACTAGTTTTTGAGCAAAAGTAAACTACTTTTTCAGAGGTAGGACCGACATTCGGATTTCAAAGTTTATCCTCTTTCATTAACTTTGGTTCAAATCCTTTTTACATAAATACCCAACGGTTCCCCCTCTCCCTCACTATCTTCTTCAATTCTACTATTCCTCAAACCTAATTCCCAAACCGCCTTTGCTCTTCACCGTTCTTCATCCTTAAGCTTCTCAAATGGCAACCTTAACCGCAGAAACAACCCTGATTTCTCCATGCAACTTCACAGGCAACACAACCAGGTTGCTCTGTTAAGCTCTGAGAAAGATGAAAGTTTCTCAGAGATTTGCCAGTTCTTAGCTTTATCAAATTACTTCACCTGCCTAACCATTGATCCTACTCCCTATGAGGATCATCTGCTTGAATTCTGGAAAACCTGCCAAGAGGTCATCATGGATGGGGAGAAGCCACTGTCTGCCACAGTGCAAGGGAGGACAATCTTCATCACTCCGGCCATCATCAACACTCATTTGTAGCTGGATGATGAAGAAGGTCAGTTGCCTTTCCCAAAGGAAGCTGCCAATCATTCCTTTGAGCAGATGGGCTATGAGAGGGATTTCTTTGTAAAGACCTTCTGGAAAGGGAAGGTCTCATCCCAGTGGAAATACCTACTCCATGTGGTTACCCACAGCTTGTCAAACAAGCATAGAGGGTGGGACCAGATTCATGAGGATCTCTCCTTCATAGTACATGGAATGGTTCAAGGGGTCAAGTTCAGGTACTCTCAATTTGTCTATATCAATTTGCTTGCTAACTTGGACTCCTTAGAGTATTATATGTTTCCTAGATATGTTCAACACATTCTCAACTGTGAACTGAGCTCACAGTTGAGGGAAACAGATAATATTCTTAAATTGGGACAGATGAAGCCCGACATCTTTAAAATCATGAAAAAGCCAACTGTAGGCTTCTCAGGGGTAGAAACAGCCCTTGTCCCCAAAATGTTAGAGCTCATTGTTCAAGGTGACAATCTAGCAACACAAGCTAGTGTTGAACCCACACCTTCTACCTCTCTACCACTAAAAAGGCCTCAAGTAACCCTCACCTACCAAAGAAAGTCCAAACGAACCCTTGCTCAAGCTATTTAGTCTGTGCAGGTCCCCGTATACTCACCTTTATAGGAGGAAGTGGACACTAGAGCTCCCACTTCCCCTGAGGAGCAAACCACTCCCATCTCTTCAACTATCAGGGCTGAGGTACCTCATGCTCACCCTGATGAGCTCACAAGCCTAACTGCCTTAAGCCTTCACTCTGAGTCTCAACACTCAAGTGAACAACCTTTAGGGGACAGTTACCATCCCCAGCCTTTAGATTTAAATCAACCCATTCCCAACCTTTCCTTTTATATTGATGAAGACTTAGGTTTCAGTGAGTACCATGAGTCTCTCTTCTCTTCCCCTACTCAAAGAGAGATGAGTACTCCTGAGTCTCCTCAGTCTAGCCCACATCTGTCACCTATAACTGAGATGGATACTTCTGAACCTGTTTAGGATATCCATATGGAAGAGGCTCTCACTTTTGCAAGTGATTACATTATTAAGATCTCAACCATGGCAACTCAGCCCATTGACATCTCAACTGAGAATGTTAATGATTAGAGGAAATCCAGCAGCCAAGAACCTGAAGCTGGTGGTGAGAGAGAGGACTTTGGTCCAATCATCTCATCCCCCAATGGTTCGTCTGATGAAGAAGAGGGGAATCTGAGACTAAAGGTGCAAAAACTGTCAAAAACATGCTCCTATTTAGTCTCTAAGGTTAATCACCTTGAATCTCAGGTGACTACCTTACACAACAGGGTCAATGATCAGCAACTTGAGATTTCATATCTTAAGGAAAAACTAGCTGAGAGACCTTTAAGAAGAGCTCAACCAGGAACACAAGAACCTGTGGATGTGATTGATCTATCCTCCAGCTCACCTATGCAAGTGGGTGATGCTACCAAAAAGGGGGAGAAAGTTATTGCAGCCACAGAACCTGGGAGTTCTTCATAGAGAATGGACATTGAGGACTCAGCATCCTCACTTGCAATTGTGCATTCTCAGAAACTTCCTCAAGTTCACATTAATGTGGACTCTATAGACTCTATCATCAGGAGTCTCTTTGAGGAAGGTATACCAAGGGCTATGTCATCCTCACCTCAAGGAACTTCAAACTACATCATTGGGTGGATGTATGATGCTGATAGAAGAGCCCTTATTCTTCACAGAGTTCAAGGGCAACAATAAGTATTTGATTTTCAAACATTGATCTTCTATGAAGGTCTGGATATAGTCAACATGCCACTTGTCAACCCAAGCAAATCAAAACAAGCTGACAGACTGGCTCAAAGAATCCAAGACAGGATCACTGCAGAGTTCAGCTTAAGAAGGAGACTTAGGCAATCAGGTAATGCCATCGGTCAAGTGGATGTTGAGGCAGACCCTAAGATTAGTTTCATAGGGGAAACCTTGACGGAAGGCCCAGTGGTAGAACCTGAGACCCCTGTCTCATCATCATCAACTGCTGCAGAGATCCACATTTCTTCTGAGACACCTACTGGTGAAGGTGCTTCTCAACCTCTCTCTGGCCAGAGCATGGATGCTACACCAAGCAATGAAGGCCAAACCTCTATCCACCCTGAGTCACAAAGGTTCGTGGGTGACAAAGGGAAAAGGATTTTGACTCCTGAGGAAATTGAGGAGGAGGAGAGAGGGAAGAAGAGGAAGCTAAGGGGAGAAACTTACTCTGGGTCTTCAAGTTTTATGAAAGCTGCAATCAGGGCTGCCTCCAGACCAAATACTCAAGATGATGAGTTGTGGGCAGTCAGGATTACTTACCTACAGACCAGGAACTATGACATTGATGAAATTATTTCTCTCCCCTTAGAACAACTAAATGAGCTGGCTGACATGGAAGTGTCAAGAGAGATGAAAGAAAAAGAGGATGCAAGGTTACTTCTCCAATTCAAAGAGGAGAAGAGACAGAAAAGACTCTATAAGCATGCTCCTAATCTCTCCCCAATTCAAGAAAGTCATATACAAGAAGATGTGGTTCAACAAGAACCTCAGGTAAACAAAGAAGAAGATAGGATCAAAATGATCAACTACCTGAGTGCCACAGGCTTCTATCAGGCAGATGCACTTCTTCCCTTGTCCTATGACTATGTTGAGTTTGAGTACTTAAAACAACTTGAGCTTGAGTTAGTCAAAGACAGAAAGACAACTAAGAAGAAGCTAAGGGGAGAAGCTGCAAAGTCAAGAGCCATCATCCAAAAGAGTATGAAAAAGTCTGCTGACAGACAAAGGATGATGAGCTTCTTGAAGCTGTATGGATTCTCCGGAAGGAGACTTGGCCCTATGTCTCTATCCACAATGGATGAGCATATAAGGGTAATCAAGCAAAAGATCAAGGTGGAGAACTGATTGACTTACACTATCTTCCAAGTCAATTCCCACAGGAAGTGGAGGTTAAGGTTGAACAACCTGAGACAACACAACCCGAACCTCCTGCTGAGCCTCAACAAGCTTCGTATTCCGATCCACAGCAGGGTCAAACTCCCCCTCCTTCTGAACCTGTGAGGGAGGAACACCCAATTAAGAAAGACAATGATGATCAACAAGGTGCTGCAGACCAGTCTTCTCAGTTAATGTCCTCTAAGAGGAAGAAGAGGATGGCTTCTAAACCAAAGTCTAAGAAGAAGAAGCCTAAATCATCTACCTCTACACCTCAGGCTGAGTCAGATCAACCTGAGGAAGTGCATGAAGAGGCAGCCCAATCAACTCCAATACAAGTGGCTCCTCTTGCAGCTGAGACGCCCATCTTATCCTGGATTTTCTCTACTAATCCAGAAAGATGGCATGTAATTAGAGATCAAGGTGTTGAGAATGTCTATACATGGCAAGACATAATCAACTTACCTCTGCATGATCTCTTTGAGATGAGAAGATACTATGAAAGTCTGAATGATCCTGACCATCTAATGAAGAAAGTTATGGTCATCATTGTGCTGAAGACTACTAACATCTGAAGATCTTCTAAATGTTTGGGTAGCATCAGCCTAGGGGGAGTTTGTAGGATTCCTTTAAGTCTGATGCCAACCAAAACATTCAAAGTCTCTCTGCAAGCAATGCACTAAAGAACTGAAGTAGAATTGCTTCGGAAGTTTTACACCATGCACTAGAAATATTCTAAGAGTAAAATCTTCCGAAGCCAAGACCAATATCTTCCGAAGCCAAATATGAAGTCTTTTGAAGACTCAGAGACAAAGTCTTCCAATGCTTTATCTGATGTATAGTTCCATAAAGCTGGACACCTTTTTGCTGCAACTCTGTAAAGTCACCAACTTACATGAGCTGGTGAAAGGTCCATGCTTTTGGTAACTGTACATTGAGGTCTTGAGTCCATGCTTTCTACTTTATGTACTTTTATCCTTTTTGTAATATATTAGGATGTGGGCTATGGCATGTCATAGTCACAAGTCAAAAGGAAGATATGCCTTTTGATTCTACAATTGATTTTGTTTGTGTCTAGTCAATTGTATCCAGCTGGCTTTCAAAGTATAGCCGGCTGTAGGTTGTAGTATAAGTATTCCATGTTCTAGTATCTATCTTTATGCTTTGTAACACTTGTAATAGAACTTGAGAAAGCAATGTAGTGCATCCTTGAAACCCAATCTCTTGTTCTGTCTCTTACTTGTTACTTGTGTTCTTAGTATCATTATTGTGGTTAATCCAGTTTACTGTTTGATTAAGTTTGGTTAATCTCCTCTTTGTGTTGGTGTGTTGTAAGTGACCACCCTTAACCGGTCCTGCACAAACGCTACTGATATTATTCCTTTATTCCATTTTAAATAATGTAGTTTTGTCATTTTGTTAACTTTCATTGTTGCTATTGTTTTTTCTTTTCGAACATAGAATTGTAATTGTATATGCCCTTAATATAGAAGGTATTCTCTTTATTGTAACACACACCAAGAGCACTCAATAAAATATCACTGCTTTCTTATTATCTTATGGCATACTAAATCCCTTACGGTACTCCTTAGCGTTATCCTTCAATCCTTAGTTTTATCCCTCGCTCTTCATATTACACATCATTTACCTTGTGTTAATAAAAAAATTAAGTATGAACACAAAAAACATTGCTATACATATATTACCTCCTAATATAATTTGCAAAATTTTTGCTTCTTCCCCCCATGCCGATTGCTACACTTACAGATCTTCACAAAAAGAATCTTTATTATCCACCAAGCTACTTGTAGTGATTATTTATACAAATTAGCAGTTACTACAAAAATAAAATTTTCCAATGTGTCCTGGTTAGATAAGTCACACATAAATTCATATATTATGCCCAATGGTCCTCTTATAATCCGACACCTTAGAAAAGTTCATTGAAAACATGAGTAAACCCCATATCTACCAGAATATTTTCATTGTGAACAATTTATACTTTTTGCTGAAGGGCATTATATACAGTTATACGCCAAACAAAATTGGATTATGCTTCCACCATTTGTAGGGCAAGCGACCGCCTCGAATTAAATCATATTATAAAACTAGCGAATTCTGATGAAAAAGAGAATAATGATCCAGACACGTCAGTTTCCACAGACAACACATGGAAGAGAGTCACATGGAAGAGAGTATAAAAAATGGAAATAAACTCACATGGATCAGTGTCACTAGTGGAATTAATGATTCATAGACATCTTATGGAAGACAGTAATTCATCCACTCAAGAATAAAATGGAAACAACCCGGAATGAATGATTCAGAAATAAACACTCTTCACGTGATTCCTTTTATTCCATTATAAATAATGTACTTATGTCATCTTGTTAACTTTCATTTGCAGCCGTTGTTTTTTCATTTCAAATACAAAATCGTAGTTGTATATGCCCTACAAATAGAAGGCATTCACTTTATTGTAACATACACAAAGAGAACTCAATAAAATATCTCTACTTTCTTATTACCTTATAGGACACTATATCCCTTTCGGTACTCCTTTCCGTTATCATTCAATCCTTATTTTCATCCCTCACTCTTCATATTATACTTCATCTACGTTGTGTTAGTAAAAAAATGAAGTACGATGAACGCAAGGTAAATGAACACAGGAAACATTGCTACATATATATTTCCTCCTAAAATAGTTTGCAAGATTTTTGCTTCTTTCCCTCATGCCGATTCTTACACTTACAGAAATTCACACAAAATAATCTTTATTGACCACCAAGCTACTATTAGTGATTATATAGAAACACTAGCAGTTACTACACACATTTTTTTACAATATGCCTTGGTTAGATAAGTCCCACATAAATACGTATATTATGCCCGATTTTCCTCTTACAATCCGACAGCTTAAAAAAGTTCATTAAAAAAATTAGTAAACCCCAGATCTACAAGTGTGACATCCGGTAATTTTCCGTTAGCAAACTCCGTTAGTTCCGTTAGGTCTTGCATACACGTGTCGTGAGCACACACTAGTTGTCATTGAAAGTTGGTGACTTAATAATAATAATCTACGATAAACAATAATAATCTAATTAATAATGTTTATTATTAATTGTGATTATATGATTCATGAATTTATAGAATTTTAAATATTTATTTTGTGAATTTACGCGATAATGTGACAACGTGTTATATATTTCATTTGTTGTGTGTCTTACTGTAAATGTTTATGGTTATTATTATTGACTAATAATACTTAAAAGTTGTTGTTAAAATAATCTAAAAATTGTTAAAAAGATTAGTTATTATAAAATATAAATAAAGGGGTTTACTTTGTAATTATTCTAAAACCAAAACTTACCAAAATTACAACCCTAATCCCACCCCAAACCCCCATTCGGCCGCAACACCACCCAAAACACCCCATTATTTGCGATTTTGATCCAAGAACACACATACAAGTCGATTTTGATTAGTTCCAAGGGATTACAAGGTGCTAGCAAGTGTAATTCTTGATTTCTACACATCTAAAGGTTAGTATTGATTAGTTTTTCATGTTTTCTTGTTCTTGATGAACCCTAGTTTCAAAATTGGTGATAAAAACATGAAGTTGATGATTGTTAGATGTTAATATGATGTTAGTTTGGTTGTATGAATGTTAGATTATGTTGATTATGCACGAAATCCAAATATTGATCATGTAGTTCATACATTGCCTTAAGAGGAAACTTTTTGTTCTTGGAATTCATGATTTTATGATGATATGATATTAGATAAAAGGTTTGGATGTTAGTCTACTTGGATTGTGCAAGAAAACTCATGAATTTAAGGTGTTGATCATAGCTTACTAAAAGTAGAAACTTTTATGCATGATGATTGGTAATTTTGATGATTTAGTGATGATTATCATGTTAGAATGAATGCTATAAACTTGATTAGGTATAAAGTTGATGAAATTATGAATGAATTGGATGTTAGATAGCTTTTAGGGATTTCTTTCCCAAAGGAAAACTTTATTTTTGAAGAACATTAGATATGATGATTTAGACATGATTGTGAGGTTAGGGTCACGTTAGAATGACTATTGATGATGTTTAATGTGATAGTATGTGTTAATTGAGTTGTTGGATGCTTGGTTGATCATGTAAAGAATTTGGATTTTGGTGATTATACATGATGATGAATTGTGGTTAGTGATTAGGGAATCATGTTTGGCATTGAAATTGATTAAAATTATGTATGTTGGTTGGAATAAACCTTGTTGATGAATGTCATTATGATTGTCATACATGCGTGTGTAAGGATTCCTTTGAGTCTGATGCAAACCAAAACATCCAATGTCTCTCTGCAAGTAATGCACTATGTACTGAAGAAGAATTGCTTCGGAAGTTTTACACCATACACTAGAAAGTATTCTAAGTGTAAAATCTTCCGAAGCCAAGACCAATATCTTCCGAAGCCAAACATGAAGTCTTCCGAAGCCTCAGAGACAAAATCTTCCGAAGCTTCATCCTATGAAGACAGATTTCTTCCGAAGACTTTTAGTAACATGCTTTATCTGATGTACTGTTCCATAAAGCTGGACACCTTTCCGGTGCATCTCTGTAAAGTCACCAACTTACATGAGTTGGTGAAAAAGTCCATGCTTTTGGTAACTGTACCTTGAGGTCTTGAGTGTGTAACTTTCTACTTTATGTACTCTATCCTTTTTGTAATAGGTAAGGATGTGAGCTATGGCATGTCACAGTCACAAGGTCAAAAGGTAGATATGCCTTTTGAGATATGCCTTTTGATTCTACAATTGATTTTGTTTGTGTCTAGTCAATTGTATCCAGCTGGCTTTCAAAGTATAGTCGGCTGTAGGTTGTAGTATAAGTATTCCAAGTTCTAGTATCTTTCTTTATGCTTTGTAACACTTGTAATAGAACTTGAGAAAGCAATATATGGCTCCTTGAAACCCAAATCTCTTGTTCTGTCTCTTTATCATTACTGGTGTTCTTTGTATCAATATCTTGGTTAATCCAGTTTACTGTTTGATCAAGTTTAGTTAATCTCCACTTTGTGTGTGTGTGTAATTGTTAAGCCCTTAACCGGTCCTGCAATTGGTATCAGAGCTTTTCAGGCTCTTGATATAAGATCTCACCATCTTAAGATCCCTCACACACACAAATACTAAACTCTCCAAATGGCATCCATTTCAAAGACTGATATGGAGACTGGAACCATGAACAAGTCCCCACTGATCACTCTTGATGACTTTGATACCTGGTGTATGAGAATGGAAGGTTTCATCAGGTCTCTAGACTCAAGAATGTGGGAATCTGTTGAAATGGACCTTTCATACCCAGCACTCCTTCTGCTACTGGTGGTGGTATGATCCCCAAAGATGTGGCCAACTACTCTGATGAAGATAGGAAGAGAGTAGAGATTGATAGAAAGGCCATGACTGCTCTTCAAACTGCCCTTCCAAACTCTGTGTACAGAGGTTTCAAGAAGTGCAAAACAGCTAAACAGCTGTGGGATGCACTAAAACTGATGTATGAAGGCTCCTCTGAAGCCAAGGAGAACAAGAAGGATCTCTTGAAGCAGCAGTTTGAAAACTTCACCTTCAAAACAGGTGAAACCATGACTCAGCAATACTTTAGGTATGTTGAGATAGTGGATACCCTAGTGGATGGAGGAGTTCCTCTTGAAAACAGGGACATTGTAAGGAAGTTCATGTCCTCACTTCCTAGGCAATGGACACACTAGTGTGTGGTGATCAAGAGGACTGAAAATCTCAAAACTCTTACTCTGACAGAGTTATATGGGATTCTCAGTGGCTACCAGATGGAGATGAACATGCAAGGTTCATCTGGCAACTCCAACAATCAAATGGGTTCAGCCCTGCATGTGGTTGAAAGGGATAGCATAGAACCCCAACATCATCTCATATGCTACCCTGACAACTCACAAAGGGTCCTTTCATCACCTTCCCAGAGACACCTAGGGAGAACTACACTCAAGGAACCCATTCCAAGAGACAAGCTCTTCTCAAGCCTTTGTGTCTTCTGATGAAAGTTGTGGTAACTCTCTTTTCACTCTTGAAGACCTGGACTGTATCCATCCAGATGACCTGGAATACATGGAAATAGTTCAGCAGATGGCTCTTTCCTCATAGAGCCAAGAAGTTCTACAAGAGAACTGGAAGGAGGTTTCCAAGCAATGCAACCAGTGGAAAGTTTGGCTTGGATAAAAGCAAAGTCAAGTGTTACAATGTAACTTGATGGGCCACTTTGCTAGAGAGTGTAAGGCACCTAAAACAAATGGTGGCCAAGCACAAACCAGACCAAACTACACTGACAAAGCCCCTCAGAATGAGAAGCCAAAGCAACAAGCTGCTGTTGCTGTTGAAGAAGGAGGCTTTGACTGGAGCTTTCAGGTGGAAGATGCTTCTCCAAACCAAGCACTAATGGCAGATCATGATGAAGCCAAGGTATTGGAACATCTCTGTACTCCTGAATGCATTGCTAAAGTAAACAGATATAGGTCCTATAACTTGGAAATGAGATCTGATCTTGAGTCCTTAAACATTTTAAAATCTGATTTTAGAAAGTCTGAAAATGATTACAAGTTAAAGATAGAGGACTTAGAGAAAACCATTTCAGTACTAAAACATGAACATACAGATTTTAGGACTCAAATCCAGGATCTCATAACTAAGTTGACTGAGTGCCAGGCTGAGCTTGTGATCAGCAAAGCCAGGGCAGAAAAGAGTGTTCTTGAAGAAGAGACCTTCAAGAACATGATATCCTCATCCCTGCACAACAAAGTGTGTTATCAAAATAGACAGGGACTGGGATCAAATGAGATAGCTCCTCCACACACAATCTTGTCTGTAAGATCTCCTAGGTGTGAACTTGTGAAGATGAGCTTCCTCTCATAGATCCTATAAGTGAAGAGGATGAAGAAGAGATAGTGAAGAATTCCTCTGAGAAGAGTGAAGAGGAGGATTCTACTAAGGGCCACTATCCTTCTGAGGAGAAGAAGTCTACTGTGATGACCAAGTCAAAGAGAAAGAACTTGATCAGGAAGAGCAAAAGAAAGGCAAAGAAGGCTCAAGAGATCAAGGCTACTTTTGACTCTAAGCAGAAACAAGTTTTTATCTCTGCAGGGTTTAAAGTAGTAAAGACTGAAGACATCAACCAAAACTCCTTAGCTAAGAGTTCTGGTTCTTGTTCAAATCATCTCAGTACCAAGAAGAAGACTGATCTGCTGTGTACCACTGCTGCACAGCCTGGACCATCAAACTCCAAGAACAGTTCACAGCCCAAAAGAACTGTCTCAGCATCTACAAAGATGAAGGTGGAGAAGGGATGTGACCAAAGACAGTCTTGCTCTCATAAGGAGACTCTTTTGAAGAAGAAAATGTTGTGTGTCATGTGTGAAAGTACCTCTCACATTGCTAAGGATTGTCCATATAATCCTAAAAGTACTGTCCATATGACCAATACAAAGACTTCAAAGAGTTTCAAGAAGATTCAAGCTTCGGAAGGAAAATCTGTTTCCTTCGGAAGCTCCAAATCAAAGAAGAAGGTAAATGGAAAATTACCTTCGGAAGAAAAATTGGTCTCGGAAGAAAGGAGTTCTTCCGAAGCACTGAAGTCTGCTGCAGTGACTGCAGAATCTTCCGAAGGTTCAGTCATCAAAACTTGTGAAGTCCCAAAAGCTTCCAAGGTTTTGAAGGTCAAGTCCAAGACTCCAAAGGTGGTGTGGAAGTCTAAGAAAGACCAAGTGACTGAAGTTTCTCCATCAACAACAGCTGAAGATCCCCCTAGCACAACCATAGGATCTATTACTGTTGCATTACCTTCTATTATACTTAGTGAGCCCAAGACAAGTAAGGCTTGGGTTTCAAATGTAACTAATCATTTTCTTTGTGCAGGAACAGCTCAAGACAAACAGGAATGTCTGGATAATTGATAGTGGCTGTTCCAGGCACATGACAGGCAATAGGTCACTACTCCATAACTTTGAGAGAATTGATGGAGGACCAGTTGCTTTTGGAGGAGATGAAGGTGGTTACATTTCTAGAAGGGGCAAGGTCACAAATGGTAAGCTCAGCATTGAAAAGGTAAACTTTGTTAAGGAGCTTGGGTACAATCTTCTGAGTGTATCCCAATTTTGTGATCAGAGTCATAACATGCTCTTTACTGAGCATGAGTGCATTGTTCTCAAGCCTGGAGTGGTCATTCCTCATGAGCATATCCTGCTCAGAGCCCCCAGGAAAAGGAACATGTACAAGATGGATTTGCAAGAAACATCTCCCTCTGGAGAAGTTTCATGCTTTCTATCTAAAGCAAATAGTGATGAGTCTTTCCTATGGCATAAAAGAATGTGCCATGTAAACTTTAAGAACATGAATAAACTAATTAAACATGATTTGGTAACTGGAATGCCAAAGAAAGAGTTTACAAGTGATGATCATTGTGTTGCATGCCTGAAAGGGAAGCAACATAAGGTATCTCACAAGCCTAAGGAAAAGAACTCTATCACTACTCCCCTACACTTATTACATATGGATCTCTTTGGCCCCACCAGTGTAATGAGTCTAGGAAGGACCTCTTATTGTTTGGTGATCACAGATGATTTTACAAGATTCACTTGGGTTTTCTTTCTTAGAACTAAGGATGAAACCCCTGAGATTCTGAAGAATTTCATCTTAAAAATTGAGAATCAAAGTGATCACAAGGTCAAAACCATAAGATGTGATCAAGGAACTGAATTCAAGAATCAAATCCTTGATACATTTTGTGATGAAAAAGGTATTACAAGACAATATAGTGCTCCCAGGACTCCTCAGCAAAACGGAGTTGCTGAGAGGAGAAACAAGACACTAATTGAACCTGCAAGAACTATGTTGTCTGACTCTAAACTGCCCATCACCTTCTGGACAGAGGCAGTAAATACTGCTTGCTATGTGCAAAACAGAGTTTTAGTAGTTAAGACACATGGTAAGACTCCTTATGAACTTTGGCACAAGAGAAAACCTTTCATTGGTTTTCTCAGGTCATTTGGATGTCCCTGCACCATCTTGAATACCAAGGATCAAATTGCCAAGTTTGCTGAGAAATCAGATGATGGACACTCTTCCCAAGCCAAGGGTTATAGAGTATACAATCTCAGAACTAGAATTGTTAAGGAGTCAACCAATGTGACTTTCAATGAACACACACCCTGTGTGGCTGGTTCTGGTCCTGATTGGCTATTTGATCTTGATTTAGTTACCAACTGTTTTAACAAATCTTGTGAGAATGTTTCAGGATCTGCAGAAAATTTAAATACAGGTGATCCTGATCCAAGATTTGAGCTAGGAAGACCTCAACTCATACATCTTCAGCTCCAGTTGGAACTACTTCAGCAAATGAGGTTTCTATCAGCACTACAATGACAAATTCAGCTGATACATCTGGGGTGCCTTCAAATTCCAGCTCAGAGGCTCCACAACCAGATAAAGATACCTCAATTGTGGAAGACAACAATGGTGATGGTGAAAGTGATCAGGAATTCCTTGATGCTAATAACCACACCATAGATGACAACATCAATGATGTCACACACTCATTGGATCAAGTTAATCTTGATAAGTGTGGTGATGTGGAGGGTGAATCATCTATGCCAGATCTAAATTTCTCAAATTTGGATCTTTCTCAGCAACTTGCTGTGATCCCTCAGCTAAGGATCCACAAGTCTCACCCCACCACAAACATCATTGGAGATGTTGTCACAGGGGTAAGAACAAGAGGACAAACCCATGAAGCAAATGTTTGTCTTCACTCTTGTTTCTTATCCAGATAGAGCCAAAGAAAGTTGATGAAGCTCTAAAGGATGGAAGTTGGGTTGAAGCTATGCAACAAGAGTTGCTTCAATTCAAAAGGCAGAAAGTTTGGAACCTTTGTCCTCTTCCTCATGGGAAGACTACCATTGGAACCAAATGGGTTTTTAGGAATAAGAAGGATGATAGAGGAATTATCATCAAGAACAAGGCAAGACTAGTTGTTCAAGGATACACACAAGAAGAAGGGATTGACTACACTGATGTCTTTGCTCCTGTAGCAAGATTAGAAGCTGTTAGGATATTCCTGGCATTTGCTGCATCCAAGAACTTCAAGGTCTTTCAACTTGATGTAAAGTGTGCTTTCCTATATGGAGTGATTGATGAAGAGGTTTATGTCAAACAGCCACCTGGTTTTGTAGACCCTGATCATCCTGATTATGTCTGCAAGCTTGACAAAGCTCTTTATGGGCTGCATCAGGCACCCAGGAAGTGGTATGAGACATTGTCTGAGTATCTTTGTAAACATGGATACAGGAGAGGTACTATAGATGGAACTCTCTTCATCAAAGGACAGGAAATGACTTATTGCTAGTTCAAGTATATGTAGATGACATCATCTTTGGTTCAACTAATCCAAAGCTCTGCAAAGACTTTGAGAAGCTGATGAAAGACAGATTTGAAATGAGTGCAATGGGAGAACTCAATTTCTTTCTGGGAATTCAAGTGAAGCAAGTTGAAGATGGCATCTTCATAAGTCAGTCAAAGTATGTTCAGGACATACTCAAGAGGTTCAACATGACTGATTGTAAGATTGCTAAGACACCCATAGCCAGAAACCACTCCCTTGGACCTGATCTTGAGGGGGAGTGTGTAGATGAACATTTATACAGGGCTATGATTGGGTCTCTTATGTATCTTACAGCTAGCAGGCCTGATATCATGTTTGCTACATGTATTTGTGCAAGATATCAAGCCAACCCTAAGATGTCTCACCTAATCACTGTCAAAAGGATTTTAAGATACCTCAAAGGTGCTTCAACACTTGGTTTATGGTATCCAAAGAATCCTAACTTCAATCTGTATGCTTATACAGATAGTGATTATGGTGGTTGCAACATGACTGCAAAGTCTACATCTGGGGGATGTCAATTCCTTGGTGGAAGGGTTGTCTCATGGCAATGCAAGAAACAATCCTGTGTGTCTGCATCAACTGCTGAGGCTGAATACATTGCTGCTGCAAGCTGCTGTGCTCAAGTGCTTTGGATTCAAAATCAGATGCTGGACTATGGATTTAACTTCAAGGAGACTCCTATCCACATAGACAACAATAGTGCTATCTCTATCACTGAGAACCCTGTGCAGCACTCAAGGACCAAACACATCAATATCAGGTATCATTTAATAAGAGATAACTATGAAAAGGGATTAATTAAACTAGTCAAAGTTCATACAGATGAACAATATGCTGATCTGTTTACAAAAGCTTTTGATGAACAGAGATTTAAGTATCTAATATCAGCTATTGGGATGATTAACTTTGAGTAGATCTTTTCTTAAAACTAATTCTAATTATTTCTTAAAATATGTGTGTCCTAAGTTGTCTAGTTCATCACTTTCATAAGCTCATGTTTTCTTTGGATATAAAATCCTTTTTGAAGACTTTCCTTAGATTCTTGAAAATTTTTGATCCTTCGGAAGATATACTTTTACCTTCGGAAGAAAATCATGTCTTCAAAATAAATAACTGTCTAAGAAATTTTACCTTCGGAAGAAGTCTAAATCTATCTTCCGAAGCTTAAATTCTTGTCTCAGACACTTATTTGTTTTTAAGGACCTTTTCCTTCCGAAGCAAAATTAACTCTCGGAAGCTTTGTTGTTTCATATACAAAGCATTCAAGTGTTTATTTCTCTTCCGAAGAAAATTTTCAAGACTCTCAGGAAAATCTTCCGAAGTCATTTTAGCTTCGGAAGCTTTTTCATTAAAACTTCCGAAGATAATTTACCTTCGGAAGCTTTTCGAATTCCAAGAAAACTACTTTTTGAGCAAAAGTAAACTACTTTTTCAGAGGTGGGACCGACTTTCGGATTTCAAAGTTTATCCTCTTTCATTAACTTTGGTTCAAATCCCTTTTCACATAAATACCCAACGGTTCCCCCTCTTCCTCACTATCTTCCTCAATTCTACTATTCCTCAAACCTAATTCCCAAAACCGCCTTTGCTTTTTACCTTTCTTCAACCTTAAGCTTCTCAAATGGCCAACCTTAACCGCAGAAACAACCCAGATTTCTCCATGCAACTTCACAGGCAACACAACCAGGTTGCTCTGTTAAGCTCTGAGAAAGATGAAAGTTTCTCAGAGATTTGCCAATTCTTAACTCTATCCAACTATTTCACCTCCCTAACCATTGATCCTACTCTGTATGAGGATCATTTGCTTGAATTCTGGAAGACCTGCCAAGAGGTCATTATGGATGGGGAGAAGGCACTGTCTGCCACAGTGCAAGGGAGGACAATCTTCATCACTCCGGCCATCATCAACTATCATTTGCAGCTGGATGATGAAGAAGGTGAGTTGTCCTTCCCAAAGGAAGCTGTCAATCATTCCTTTGAGCAGATGGGCTATGAGGGAGATTTCTCTGTAAAGACCTTCAGGAAAGGGAAGGTCTCATCCCAGTGGAAATACCTACTCCATGTGGTTATCCACAGCTTGTCAAACAAGCATGGAGGGTGGGACCAGATTCCTGAGGATCTCTCCTTCATAGTGCATGGAATGGTTCAAGGGGTCAAGTTCAGGTACTCTCAATTTGTTTATACTAATTTACTTGCAAACTTGGACTCCTTAGAGTATTACATGTTTCCTAGATATGTTCAACACATTCTTAACTGTGAACTGGGCTCACAGTTGAGGGAAACAAGTAATATTCTTAAATTGGGACAGATGAAGCCCGACATCTTTAAAATCATGAAGAAGCCAACTGTAGGCTTCTCAGGGGTAGAAACAGCCCTTGTCCCCAAAATGTTAGAGCTCATTGCTCAAGGTGACAACCTAGCAACACAAGCTAGTGTTGAACCCACACCTTCTACTTCCTTACCACTAAAAAGGCCTCAAATAACCCTCACCTACCAAAGAAAATCCAAACGAACCCCTGCTCAAGCTATTGAGTCTGTGCAGGTCCCCATATACTCACCTTTAGGAGGAAGTGGACACTAGAGCTCCCACTTCCCCTGAGGAGCAAACCACTCCCATCTCTTCAACTATCAGGGCTGAGGTTCCTCATGCTCACCCTGATGAGCTCACAAGCCCAACAGCCTTAAGCCTTCACTCTGAGTCTCAACACTCAAGTGAACAACCTTCAGGGGACAGTTACCATCCCCAGCCTTTAGATCTAAATCAACCCATTCCCAACCTATCCTTCTATACTGATGAAGACTTAGGATTCAGTGAGTACCATGAGTCTCTCTTCTCCTCCCCTACTCAAAGAGAGATGAGTACCTCTGAGTCTCCTCAGTCTAGCCCACATCAGTCACCTGTTACTGAGGTGGACACTTCTGAACATGTTCAGGATGTCCATATGGAAGAGGCTCTCACTTCTGCAAGTGATTACATCATTAAGACCTCAACCATGGCAACTCAGCCCACTGACATCTCAACTGAGATTGCTAGTGAGCAGAGGAAAACCAGCAGCCAAGAACCTCAAGCTGGTGGTGAGAGAGAGGACTTTGGTCCAATCATCTCATCCCCCAATGATTCTTCTGATGAAGAAGAGGGGAATTTGAGACTAAAGGTGCAAAAACTGTCAAAAACATGCTCCTATTTAGTCTCTAAGGTCAGTCACCTTGAATCTCAGGTGACTACCTTACAAAACAGGGTCAATGATCAGCAACTTCAGATTTCATATCTTAAGGAAAAACTAGCTGGGAGACCTTTAAGAAGAGCTCAACCAGGAACACAAGAACCTGTGGATGTGATTGATTTATCCTCCAGCTCACCTATGCAAGTGGGTGATGCTACCAAAAAGGGGGAGAAAGTCATTGCAACCACAGAACCTGGGAGTTCTTCACAGAAATGGACATAGAGGACTCACCATCCTCACTTGCAGTTGTGCATTCTCAGCAACTTCCTCAAGTTCACATTAATGTGGACTCTATAGACTCTATCATCAGGAGTCTCTTTGAGGAAGGTATACCAAGGGCTGTGTCATCCCCACCTCAAGGAACTTCAAACTACATCATAAGGTGGAGGTATGATGCTGATAGAAGAGCCCTTATTCTTCATAGAGTTCAAGGGCAACAAGAAGTATTTGACTTTCAAAGCTTGAACTTCTATGAAAGATTGGATCTAGTCAATATGCCACTTGTCAATCCAAGCAAATCAAGACAGGCTGACAGATTGGCTCAAAGAATCCAAGACAGATCATGGCAGAGTTCAGTTTAAGAAGGAGACTTAGGCAATCAGGCAATGTCATCGGTCAACTTGGATGTTGAGGTGGACCCTAAGATTAGTTTCATAGGGGAAACCTTGACTGAAGGCCCAGTGGCAGAACCTGAGACCCCTGTCTCATCATCATCAACTGCTGCAGAGATTCACACTCCCTCTGAGACACCTGCTGGTGAAGGTGTTTCTCAGCCTCTCTCTGGCCAGAGCATGGATGCTACACCAAGCAATGAAGGCCAAAACTCTATCCACCCTGAGTCACAAAGGTCTGTGGGTGACAAAGGGAAAAGGATTATGACTCCTGAGGAAATTGAAGACGAAGAGAGAGAGAGAGAGGAAAAGGAAGCTAAGGGGAGAAAGTTCCTCTGGGTCTTCAGGCTTTATGCAAGCTGCAATCAGGGCTGCCCCCAGACCAAATACTCAAGATGATGAGTTGAGGGCAGTCAGGATTACCTATCTGCAGACCAGGAACTATGACATTGATGAAATCATTTCTCTCCCCTTAGAACAACTAAATGAACTGGCTGACATGGAAGTGTCAAGAGAGATGAAAGAAAAAGAGGATGCAAGGTTACTTCTCCAATTCAAAAAGGAGAAGAGACAGAAAAGACTCTACAAGCATGCTCCCACTCTCTCCCCAGTTCAAGAAAGCCATGTACAAGAAGATGTGGCTCCACAAGAACCTCAGGTAGACAAAGAAGAAGATAGGATCAAAATGATCAACTACCTGAGTGCCACAGCTTCTATCAGGCAGATGCACTTCTTCCCTTGTTCTATGACTTTGTTGAGTTTGAGTACTTAAAACAACTTGAACTTGAGTTAGTCAAGGAGAGAAAGACAACTAAGAGGAAGCTAAGGGAAGAAGCTGCAAAGTCAAGAGCTATCATCCAAAAGAGTATGAAGAAGTCTGCTGATAGACAAAGGATGATGAGCTTCTTGAAGCTATACGGATTCTCCGGAAGGAGACTTGGCCCTATGTCTCTATCCAAATGGATGAGCATATAAGGGTAATCAAGCAGAAGATTAAGAGTGGTGAACTGATTGACTTACACTCTCTTCCAAGTCAAGTCCCACCTGAAGTGGAGGTTAAGTTTGAACAACCTGAGACACCTCAACCCGGACCTCCTGCTGAGCCTCAGCAAGCTTCATCTTCTGATTTAAAGCAGGGTCAAACTCCCTCTCCTTCTGAACCTGTGAGGGAGGAACACCCAACTGAGAAAGACAAGGATGATCAACAAGGTGCTGCAGACCAGTCTTCTCAGTTAAAGTCATCTAAGAGGAAGAAGAGGATGGCTTCTAAACCAAAGTCTAAGAAGAAGAAGCCTACATCATCTACCTCTACACCTCAGGCTGAGTCAGATCAACCTGAGGAAGTGCATGAAGAGGCAGCCCAATCAACTCCAATGCAAGTGGCTCCTCTGGCAGCTGAGACACCCATCTTATCCTGGACTTACTCTACCAATCCAGAAAGATGGCATGTAATCAGAGATCAAGGTGTTGAGAATGTCTATACATGGCAAGACATAATCAACTTACCTCTGCATGATCTCTTTGAGATGAGAAGATACTATGAAGGTCTGAATGATCCTGACCATCTAATGAAAAAGGGTATGGTCATGATTGTGCTGAAGACTACTAACATCTGAAGATCTTCTAAATGTTTTGGTAGCATCAGCCTAGTGGGAGTTTGTAAGGATTCCTTTGAGTCTGATGCAAACCAAACATCCAATGTCTCTCTGCAAGTAATGCACTAAGTACTGAAGAAGAATTGCTTCGGAAGTTTTACACCATACACTAGAAAATATTCAAAGTGTAAAATCTTCCGAAGCCAAGACCAATATCTTCTGAAGCCAAACATGAAGTCTTCCGAAGCCTCAGAGACAAAGTCTTCCGAAGCTTCATCCTATGAAGACAGATTTCTTCCGAAGACTTTTAGTAACATGCTTTATCTGATGTACTGTTCCATAAAGCTGGACACCTTTCCGCTGCATCTCTGTAAAGTCACCAACTTACATGAGTTGGTGAAAAGGTCCATGCTTTTGGTAACTGTACATTGAGGTCTTGAGTCTGTAACTTTCTACTTTATGTACTTTATCCTTTTTGTAATAGATAAGGATGTGAGCTATGGCATGTCATAGTCACAAGGTCAAAAGGCAGATATGCCTTTTGATTCTACAATTGATTTTGTTTATGTCTAGTCAATTGTATCCAGCTGGCTTTCAAAGTATAGGCGGCTGTAGGTTGTAGTATAAGTATTCCAAGTTCTAGTATCTTTCTTTATGCTTTGTAACACTTGTAATAGAACTTGAGAAAGCAATATACTGCCTCCTTGAAACCCAAATCTCTTGTTCTGTCTCTTTATCATTACTTGTGTTCTTTGTATCAATATCTTGGTTAATCTTGTTTACTGTTTGATCAAGTTTAGTTAATCTCCTCTTTGTGTTGTTGTGTTGTAATTGTTAAGCCATTAACCGGTCCTGCAGCGTGCGAATATGAGGCCCCTACTTAGTAGGATTGGCAGGGTTTAGGCTATGAAGTCGTGAGTGGATTCACATGGCATGTAGTGCATGATTTGACTCCATGTATGATTTATTAGTTGTGATGTATTTATAATTGTGTTGAGCATGTTGGTTGTTTGAGATTCGTATAAGTTGTATGATAATCTAATGTAGCATGATGATCTAGGTAGAACTTGGGTTGATGATGTGAAACACGGGGATAACTTGTATGATATTCATGTATGATAAGTTGTTATGCTTGATTAAACGATATCTCAATTAATACGTCACCAACGGGTCAAACGGTTCAACTAGGTATGTACTTGTGTGTTCTAGGTATCCTTTGAAGGGTTGTCTTTGCATCCATCATCAGTTCTCTTTTATCATTGTCTTTGCACACTCGGTGAGTTCGTGCCCCACTATTTTATAAACTCTCTTCTGGGGGAGATAGCATACTTGTTCACAAACGCTATATTATTATTATAAGTTGTGTATGTTTTAACATAGTGCATAATACCTTGAAAGTCCTCACACTTCGGATCGTTAATAATGGTAACTAGCGGAAAATCTTGGGTAGTACTATTGGATTTGACAAACCCCACCTGTGCAACTCGAGGTCAAACGGTCCCAATATTGTCCTAAACACATACATCATCATGACCTGGTAAGTCGTGATGGGAGGCAATAAACACAACACAGTCAGCTTTGATCGTGAAATCACTATTGTTATTACTTGTGAATATAGACTAGCTATCTATTTCAATGCACTTCTTATGTTATGCAAATGTTATTGTTTAAGTTAAACGCAAACTTTTGAACTCACCCATTGTGTTGAAATTTTTAGTATACTATTCTCATGTCGATAACTCAGGTTGATATTAGGAGCACATCACGGGTCCAGTATGCATTCTAAGACTTTATGTCAAGTCATAACACTTGGATTTTATTTATGGGTTTTAAGCATTTGGGTTGGCGCGTGTTTTGCCAAATATATCATTTACATACTTTGGGTTTGTCTTATTTACAAAAGGCTTGCACATGATTTTAAAGTTTGAAGTTTGGTTGGTTTTATATATTAAATGTGGCATATAGTGTCGTTCTGAGTAACTAGTGATTGTGATCAAGGTTTGTTCACACGCCTCGCGGTAAAACTCCGCATGTGGATTTTGAGGGTGTGACAACAAGAATATTTTCATAAGGAACAATTTATACTATTTGCTAAAGGAAATTATATACAGTATACGCTAAACAGAATTGTAGTATGCTTCGATCATGTGTAGGGGAAAGTGACCGTCTCGAATTAAATCATATTATAAACCTAGTGGATTTTGATGAAAAAAAAGAATAATAATCCAAGCATGCTAGTTTCCACACACAACACTTATTGGAATTTAAAATAAAGGGAAATAAACTTACATGGAATGGAGTCACTAGTGGAATCAATGATCCGTAGACAGCTTATGGAAGATAGTCATTCATCCACTCAAGAATAAAATGGAACACATCCCCTAGTGAAATCAATGATTCAGAGACAAACACTCCTGACATGGTTCCTTTTTTCCATTGTAAATAATGTAATTTGGTCATCTTGTTAACTTTCATTTGTAGCTATTGTTTTTTCTTTTCGAATATAGAATAGTAATTGTATCTACCTATAAATATAAGGCAGTTTCTTCATTGTAACACCCACCAAGACAACTCAATAAAATATTTGTGCTCCCTTATTATCTTATGGCTCGCTAAATCCCTTCCGGTACTCTTTAGCGTTATCATTAAATCATTAGTTTCATCACTCGCTATTCATATTATACTTCATTTACTTTGTGTTAATAAAAACCATGAAGTATAATGAAGAAAAGATAAATGAAGACAGGAAACATTGTACACATATATTTCTTATTTATATTGGTTGCAAGATTTTAGCTTTTTTCCCCATGCCGATTCCTTCACTTGCAGAACTTCACGCCAAAGAATATGTATTAACCACCAAGCTACTACCGATGATTATTTAAAAAAATAAGCAGTTACTACATACATAAAATTTTCCAATAAGCCCAGTTATATAAGTCTCATGTAAATAAAGATATTATGCCCGATGTTCCTACAAAAATTACAAACCAACACCTTAATAAAGTTTATTAAAAAACATTTGCAAACCCCAGATCTACCTTCATTGGGAACAATTTAAACTTCTCGATGAAGGGTGTTATATACAAATATATGCTACACAAAATTGTAGTATGTTTCTACCATTTGTAGGGGAAAGTGACCACTTTGAATTAAATCATATGATAAAGCTAGCGGATTCTGATGAAAAAGAGAATAGTGATCCAGGTACAGTTTCCATAGACAACACTCATACGGATATTTTTCTAAAAAAGGAAATAAACTCACATATAAGAGAACCCCTAGTGGCATCAATGATTCATAGACAACTAATTGTGGAAGGCTATCATTTATCCACTCAAGAAATGGAAGACAATCCATAGTGGAATCAGTGATTAAAAGACAAATGCTCCTGATATGATTCCTTTATTTCATTGTAAGTAATGTAGTTTTGTGATCTTGTTAACTTTCATTTGTAGCTGTTGTTTTTTTCTTTTAGAATATAAAATAGCAATTGGGTCTACCCTATAAATAGAAAGCATTATGTTCATTGTATCACACACCAAGAGAGCTCAATAAAATATATCTCCTTTCTTATTATCTTATTTCATACTAAATCCCTTCCGGTACTCCTTAGCGTTATCCTTCTGTGACGTCTGGTAATTTTCCGTTACCAAACTCCGTTAGTCTCATTAGGTCATGCGTACACGTGTCGTGAGCACACACTAGTTGTCGTTGAACGTTGGTGACTTAATAACAATAATCTATGATAAACAGTAATAATCTAATTAATAATGTTGATTATTAGTTTATGGTTATGTGGTTTATGGATTTTAAACATTATTTGTGAAATTTACGTGATAACGTGACTACGTGTATTATTTATTTCATGTGTTGTGTGACTTACTGTAAATGTTTATGGTGATTATTATTGACTAATAATAGTTATAACTTGTAGTTAAAATTATTTAAAAAGTTTTAAAAAGTTATTTTTATAAAATAAAAATAATGGGTTTTATTTTGTAATTAACTATAAACTAAATATTACCTAATTTAGTACCCTAATCCCCCCCCCAAACCCCCCATTGCGGCCGAGACCTCCCCAAACACCCTCACCATTCGAATTTTTAGCAAGAACAACATCAAGTGATCGATTTTGATTAGTTTCAAGTGGTAGCGAAGTGTTTGATGTTAATATGATGTTAGTTAGGTTGTATGAATGTTAGATCATGTTGATGTTGGGTTTGTTGGACCAAATCAAACTAGTTTAACCATTTAAACTTGAAAATGCAGCGGATTAACATCAAATAAATATCATTTGTAATCTGAAAATATGGTTCATTTCATGACAACAACAAACCCAAGAACACAAGGATCTTATATATGTGTTTGAACTAGCTATCACCAATAAATAAGAACCCAAATAAGCAACACATACTACCTTCCAAAGGCTGCTGAAAAACGAGATATAGATGAAGAGAATGATGTTCTTGAGCAGCCAAAACACCAAGAAGAGGTGTCCTCAAGCTTCCATACCCACAAGCATCAAGCATACACCATTCTTGCTAGGATTTGAGCACCAAATCGGATCAAGAAGGCTGCTGGAACCTTGTTCCAGCCGTGAACTATCAACAAAGCTGCTAGAGCTTTGTTCCAGCCGTGATATCTTTCTTCCATAAGAAGATTGATGTTCTTGTGACCCTTTTGCATATGAGAGAGTGAGAGAGATCTGAAATGGAGAGTGTGTGTGTATTCTAGGTGAGCAAAAACTCAAGAGAACCAAAGAAAAACAAAAGGAGAGAGGGCTGCTAAAGGGGCGGCCAAACCCCTTCTCATTTTTAGGGTTTTTCCCCCCCAAAACATTTTAATCTTTGTTAAACAAAAGTTTTTAATAAGTTATGTAATTACCCCTTTAATTATATAACTTATACACACACTCCTATTATTTGATGTTATCCATGAACAAAATATCCATATAAGTTGTTCAATCTCATATGCAACTTATTTAGAAAACCCATTTTTTAAATTGGTGTATTTATTTAATTGCATGATCATATCATCAATTAAATATTAATTGGTGTTTGATAAGCTTGTTATTGGGTATGACCCGACCTGGATCATAACGTACTAACCACATCAATGTTCTATGTGTCTTGGGCATAAATAATCCAACAATCTCCCACTTGCACAAGATGCATAGAAGATTGATGCAAGCAGTAAATACCGCCTAACAACGGTTTACTACCCTTAATACGCATGATTTTAAAGCCATTCAATAGCATCATCCCCTTCAAGTTCCAAACTTGAAATGATTTAGGTGAAGCGATCATCTATCCTTTTGTTACAGATGTCCTGTTAAATCCAAAGACACAGAATGATCATTCCTTGTTGATTTAACTTAATCAGGCCTTAGACATCTTGCTGTCAACGAATAAGAGGAACAAATCCCATCTTGACTGCATACATTTCTCACAATCACCTTGTGTCACACCTGAACATAGCCTTATGTACTGTCCATTATTTCAGAATAGTGAAGAACTAACTCAAGGTATAACATTTGGTGAATATCAAAACCCAATATGCATCTCAGGTCTGAGGATACTAAATGATATTCGCCTTTACTCAAAATTACTTATGATCAATCAAAGAGATTCTATGTAGTAAAATTTGAGACGCGGGTCAGTCCAATATTTGCATCCCACAAATATCTATGAACCTTGGCAGCAACCAATTGCTCTATATTCATTCCTAATGAATATCCACCAATCCATGTTCATAATAGTCTTACGTTCATATTTGTTCCCACAAACATGACCGACTACGGACATTTAGAATAATAAACATATTCATGGATGTAAACATGCTAAAAAGGAACATAACTCAAATATATAGAAGAGTTAAATATTACAATTGTTCCATATTTTATATGCTAAACAGATCAATTCCAATCACTAGAATATCAAAGTCCTAAGGCACAAGTATGACCCTCATACTTTGCCCTCACAAGGAGCTTCGTGAGTGGATCCGCAATGTATTGATCGGTGTGAACTTTACGAATACATATTTTTCTCTTTTCAACTTCATCCCTTATGCAGTTGAATTTCCGCTCAATGTGCCTAGCCTTTTGAAGAGGACAGGGTACCTTGATTCATGTATTCGGATTTTGTAGTGGACAATGCTACTCTATTCATAATGAAGACATACCCTGATTGAGAATCATCTCGAACGGTTTGGAACTTGCATCCGTGTAACTTTTTACAACAAGTTCCTCTCCATCAGATCCGTATATTAGAAACATTTCCTTAGTCCTTCTAAGGTATTTCAATATACTTTTAATAGTCATCCAATGGCTATTATCTGGATTCTTCTAATATCTGCTCGTCATGATTAACGCGCATGACTCGTCCAGTCTAGTGCATATCATCGCATACATGATGGATCCTATAGCTGACGCATATGGGATGTCCTTTATTTGATATTGCTCATCCTTTGAGCTTGGACATTGAGATGTACTCAATATTGTCCCTCTTTGAATAGGTACCATACCTTTCTTAGAGACTTTCCATCTTGAACCTTTTCAAGACTTTATTAATGTATGCACTTTGATTTAAACCTATCAACCGCGTCGATCTATCCCTATAGATCTTTATTCCAAAATATCGGCGGCTTAAACGAGATCTTATATGGAAAAACATATTCCAAAGTAGGTTTTAACACCTTCCATGGTTGGAATATCATTTCCAAATAGTAGTGTGTCATCAACATACAACACTAAGAATACAATTATGCTCCCACTAGCTTTCATATATACACAACCTTCTCTATGCTTGTTTCAATCCACAGATTGATCACTTTAACTTATATACTTTATTAGGATGTCATAGATCGACAAAACCATCATGCTGAACTATATGGACAGTCTCTTCGAGATGTTCATTAAGAAAAGCGGTTTTGACATCCATTTACCAAAACTTATATTCAGAATATGCAGTTATGGCACATAATATCCTAATCGACTTTAGCATTGCCACGGGCGTAAGAGTTTCATCATAATCAACCAATTGAGTTTGATGGAAACCTTATGCTATAAGTCTTGACTTATAAGTATTCAAGTCTCCATGTCTATCTATTTTCATCTTGTAAACCCACTTGTATCCAACCGGTTTTGAGTTAAGTGGAGGGTCAACCAATTCCCAAACTTGGTTGTTATACATGGATTGCATCCTTATGATCATGGCTTCTAGCCATTTGTCCCAATCCAAATTGGACATAGCATCTTGGTATATGGTTAGCCTACAGGGGTCAACCACATATCATCCATACTTGGAATATTCATATCACTTAGATGGAATACTAACTCTACCAGATTTGTGAATGTTTTGTGTGTATTTATCAACCTCTTGATCATCATCAACAACCTCTTGTTGGTAGCTAGTGTCAACCAAAAGTGTACCGGCTTGTGGATTTTGATCCTTATCAAGTTCCACAGTTCTATACGTCATTCCTTCCATAAGGAACTCGGTTTCCAAGAACTTAGCCTTTCGAGCAATAAATACTTTTGCTCCGTTGAGTCAAAGAAACAGTATCCCATACAATCTTTGTGGATTCTCAACTTATATATACTTTCTTTGTCCGGGTCATATTCATAATATGAGCCTCAGAGAGCAATGCGAAAACCCAAAATGATAAAGGTGGTTAGCTCATATCCATGATAAATTGAACCATATCCAAATAGGGTTCAGTTTCTCCTTTATCAGAATGAAGAACATAGATATTTATGTAGAGTTGACATTCTACTTCATTATTGAAGATTTTGAACATTTCAAAAGCTTCATACTTATGTGTCATCAAGTGCACACAATAATAGCGACTGTAATCGTCAGTAAAATAATGAAGTATCTTTCACCAATCTTTGTCATTTTCTTAAAAGGACCACATACATCCAAATGTATCATTCCTAATAAGTCTTTTGGTTCACACTTATCAAATGAAACATTTTCATTTGTTTCCAAAAAACCATTCTTTTGAAGTGTTTGAATCCAATTCTTGTTTATGTGACCAAGACGACAATGTCAAAGATAATAATAACTTAAACCCATTTTAAGTTTCTTGGTGCTTAATGTGTATAATGAGTTATTATAGGACGAATTATCATGAACCAGTTCATGGATATCATTAAAAGGCATATCCTTGAAATGAAATACATCATCCATAAAACTTAATACCATTATTTACAAACTTTAAATCATGATCATATTGTATTAATAGGAAACATTAATTATGTTCCTAGTCAAACTAGGTGCATACAAAAGGTTTTGAGAACAACTTCCAAACCATTTGAAAATGTCAAAATAGAGTTTCCCTCCATGAAGCGCACATTTCTTTTGAACCCCTTTGCAACAATTGCAAGTATGAGTCTCACATCCGGTATCCAATACCCATGTGTTTGAATAAATGACATTTAATACAATGTGTGAATCATGGAAATTGTATTTGAGGTTTGCTCAACATCCCTCTTGTCTTTCAACTCCTTGAGATAGGAGGGACAATTCCCTTTCATTATCCTATCTCTCCATACTCAAAGCATGGATCGTTCTCCGTTACCTTAGGCTTCATAAGCTTAGGTTTTTCGAGGTTTCGCTTTAACCTTTGCTTTGATGTATTCCTTTCCTTTGGCAATAATTGCCTTAGGATCGGGATTGGCCATTTCTTATAGCCTCCCTCACTGATCGAGAGAATAGGTAGAACCTCTCTACCTATCCCTGCCTTGGTTGCTTTGAGCATTGCGTGAAGTTCATCGATGCTCTTGTCCCAACCGTTCATATTACAGTTTATTATGAATGTCTCAAACCTTTAGTTAGGCAATCAAGGATCAAATCCTTGGCCAACTACTTTGAGACAGGACAATTAAGCATCTTGAGGCTATCAATGTGGCTTTTCATCTTAAGAATATATAAGATGATATCGATTGGGTTTCTTCCATGTGACATGCATAAAGTGCTCGAACCGTTTCAAAGCAATCTACTAAAGTTTGTTGAAGGAACATTTCCTTCAACTAGATTATCATGTCATATGACCCATGATGCTCCAAACCCTTTTGGAGTTCGGGAATCATATTCCCATCATGAGGTAGGATACTTGTACAGAATCCTTAGTGTGCCTAAGCCAATCATCAAAAAGCCTTAACATCAACAGCGTTGGTTGGTGAGGTATGGGATCGTCAAGGACATAGGCCTTTACTCATTCTTGAGAACAATTCTCAAGTTTCGAAATTGAGTCCATAAGGCTATTATGGTTAAGACGATCCCCTTTTAAGATGGTTCTTGGTGATAGGGTAGGAACGGTCGGGGTAGTAGCATTGTGGTTTGCAGTCATTACTACAAAATTACAAAGTTCATTTTAGTATTTCTAAAAAATTGCATTTTAACTATTAATACCCTTTACACGTCTCATAGAAAATTAATAATTAAAATCTAGAATCCAACGTTACATTTAAATGATGGTTAGGTGACCTTTATCCTATTATTTAAATTAACAAGGTAGTCAACAGTTGACAATTGCAACCTATTGCAACTTCTAGTCTTATGGGATCGGTTAAACATCATATGTTTAGTTGGCATGTTTAATCCCATCAACACCATTGTACGCCATGCTTCGGTGACCCTAATCACATGGTTTCCAATTCAAGTCGTCCTACTTACAGACACGTGTGAGTTTTCACATACAAACGGTTAGGTGACCTTTATCCCACAAGTACGTTAGACTTACCTCAAAGATACAAGTTCCCTACAAGTGGTTAGGTTACCATTATCCCACAAATAGTTCCCAAGTGATTCGAGTGTCGTGTAAAAGGATGGTGTTAGACTTGTTACCAAAAGGATTTAAGTTTCCATTAATTCTAGTTATGAAAACTCTATGTACCTTGTGTTCGCATGCTTTCAAATACATGGTACCCTATGGTTCTCTTTTAATAAAACTTCTTTTATTTTGAAATCATTAATCCTTTTAATAACCTTTTATTAGTCACTTAATGATTAGGAACCAAAAAATTCAGCTTGTTATGATAATTTATTTAGATTGTTAAGCATAACCATATATCAAACAATCAACATAAAATGAATAATCAAACAAGCATATATCAAACAACCACATGTGCATAACCATAGCCACTATGTTGACAACACTTGTTTGCCATCACAAGTGTTATCATTTGGTCTTTCCTAAGGGTTGAACACAACACAAAGACGAGATCTCCAAAGACCCCCACTTGAACTTGCATTCAAATGCTTCAAGTCCTTCTCTTGTGTCTTCCTTTAGTGCTTCCTTCTTGTGCATCTTCTTTTACAAAATTTATATCCTAATACAAATTTTCTAATAAAGGAAAACATACTTAATCTATCCATTACATCACAAATGAATGAATAAATAGATTACATCCAAACACAAGCACAAAGGAATAATTATTACAACCCATAAGAATGAAATCAACCAAAACAAACATCCATTCAAAACCAAATCAACAAAGGTCAAGGCTAGGTTATGCACCAATATGAAAATCATACAAGAACCAAATAAACCCCCATATGACCCTAAATTTTCAGCCAACATAAACCATGAATTTAGGGTCTTTTGTCCAAACAAAAACATAATCAACTACTTGATATCTTACTTTCAAGGTTTAATCACTAGCATGTTAGATATAACCTTGAAAGGTTGGGGATTTATTATCATCAACACAAAACAGCCCCAATATGGTTGTTAAAGTCTCATAAAACCAATTTTACAAGAACACATGAAACTAGTCATCCACATATCCGGCTCTGATACCAATGTTGGGTTTGTTGGACCAAATCAAACTAGTTTAACCATTTAAACTTGAAAACGCAGCGGATTAACATCAAATAAATATCATTTGTAATCTGAAAATATGGTTCATTTCATGACAACAACAAACCCAAGAACACAAGGATCTTATAAATGTGTTTGAACTAGCTATCACCAATAAATAACAACCCAAATAAGCAACACATACTACCTTCCAAAGGCTGCTGAAAAACGAGATATAGATGAAGAGAATGATGTTCTTGAGCAGCCAAAACACCAAGAAGAGGTGTCCTCAAGCTTCCATACCCACAAGCATCAAGCATACACCATTCTTGCTAGGATTTGAGCACCAAATCGGATCAAGAAGGCTGCTGGAACCTTGTTCCAGCCGTGAACTATCAACAAAGCTGCTAGAGCTTTGTTCCAGCCGTGATATCTTTCTTCCAAAAGAAGATTGATGTTCTTGTGACCCTTTTGCATATGAGAGAGTGAGAGAGATCTGAAATGGAGAGTGTGTTTGTATTCTAGGAGAGCAAAAACTCAAGAGAACCAAAGAAAAACAAAAGGAGAGAGGGCTGCTGAAGGGGCGGTCGAACCCCTTCTCATTTTTAGGGTTTTTCCCCCCCAAAACCTTTTAATCTTTGTTAAACAAAAGTTTTTAATAAGTTATGTAATTACCCCTTTAATTATATAACTTATACACACACTCCTATTATTTGATGTTATTTAACCAAATTAAACAACATTACAAATAATATCCATGAACAAAATATCCATATAAGTTGTTCAATCTCATATGCAACTTATTTAGAAAACCCATTTTCTAAATTGGTGTATTTATTTAATTGCATGATCATATCATCAATTAAATATTAATTGGTGTTTGCTAAGCTTGTTATTGGGTATGACCCGACTTGGATCATAACGTACTAACCACATCAATGTTCTATGTGTCTTGGGCATAAAGAATCCAACAATCTCCCACTTGCACAAGATGCATAGAAGATTGATGCAAGCAGTAAATACCGCCTAACAACGGTTTACTACCCTTAATACGCATGACTTTAAAGCCATTCAATAACATCATCCCCTTCAAGTTCCAAACTTGAAATTATTTAGGTGAATCGATCATCTATCCTTTTGTTACAGATGTCCTGTTAAATCCAATGACACAGAATGATCATTCCTTGTTGATTTAACTTAATCAGGCCTTAGACATCTTGCTCTCAACGAATAAGAGGAACAAATCCCATCTTGTGTCACACCTGAACATAGCCTTATGTACTGTCCATTATTTCAGAACAGTGAAGAACTAACTCAAGGTATAACATTTGGTGAATATCAAAACCCAATATGCATCTCAGGTCTGAGGATACTAAATGATATTCGCCTTTACTCAAAATTACTTATGATCAATCAAAGAGATTTATCTAGTAAAATTTGAGACGCGGGTCAGTCTAATATTTGCATCCCACAAATATCTATGAACCTTGGCAGCAACCAATTGCTCTATATTCATTCCTAATTGATATCCACAAATCCATGTTCATAATAGTCTTACGTTCATATTTGTTCCCACAAACAAGACCGACTACGGACATTTAGAATAATAAACATATTCATGGATGTAAACATGCTAAAAAGGAACATAACTCAAATATATAAAAGAGTTAAATATTATAATTGTTCCATATTTTATATGCAAAACAGATCAATTCCAATCACTAGAATATCAATGTCCTAAGGCACAAGTATGACCCTCATACTTTGCCCTCACAAGGAGCGTCGTGAGTGGATCCGCAATGTATTGATCGGTGTGAACTTTACGAATACATACTTTTCCCTTTTCAACTTCATCCCTTATGCAGTTGAATTTCCGCTCAATGTGCCTAGCCTTTTGAAGAGGACAGGGTACCTTGATTCATGTAATCGTACCCTCGTGATCACAAAAGGATTTTTAGGGGTCTTGAATGGTAGAGACCACCCTAGGTAGGCGATAAATTTCTTTATCCATGCAACTTCCTGAGCTGCTAATGAAGCGGCTATGTATTCGGATTTTGTAGTGGACAATGCTACTCCATTCATAATGAAGACATACCCCGATTGAGAATCATCTCGAACGGTTTGGAACTTGCATCCGTGTAACTTTTTACAACAAGTTCCTCTCCATCAGATCCGTATATTAGAAACATTTCCTTAGTCCTTCTAAGGTATTTCAATATACTTTTAATAGTCATCCAATGGCTATTATCTGGATTCTTCTAATATCTGCTCGTCATGATTAACGCGCATGACTCGTCCAGTCTAGTGCATATCATCGCATACATGATGGATCCTATAGCTGACGCATATGGGATGTCCTTTATTTGATATTGCTTATCCATTGAGCTTGGACATTGAGATGTACTCAATATTGTCCCTCTTTGAATAGGTACCATACCTTTCTTAGAGTTTTTCCATCTTGAACCTTTTCAAGACTTTATTAATATATGCACTTTGATTTAAACCTATCATCCGCGTCGATCTATCCCTATAGATCTGTATTCCAAAATATAGGCGGCTTAAACGAGATCTTATATGGAAAAACATATTCTAAGGTAGGTTTTAGTTGATTGTGCAAGAAATCTATGAGTTGATCATGTAGTTCATACATTGCCTTAAGAGGAAACTTTTCGTTCCTAGGATTCATGATTTGATTATTTTATGATTTTAGATACGTTGCTTGGATGTTAGTCTACTTGGATTGTGCAAGAAAATTCATGAAATTGGTGTGTTGATCATAACTTACTGAAAGTAGAAACTTTTATGCATGATGATTGGAAATTTTGATGATTTAGTGATGATTATCATGTTAGAATGAATGCTATAAACTTGATTAGGTATAAGGTTGATGAATTTATGAATGAATTGAGTGTTAGATTGCTTTTGGGGATTACTTTCCCAAATGAGAAACTTTATTTTTGAAGAACATTGGATATGATAATTTGGGCATGCTTATGATGTTAGGATCATGTTAGAATGTTTGTTGATGATGGCTAATATGGTAGAATGTGTTAATAGAGTTGTTTGGATGCTTGGTTGATCATGTAAGGAATTTAGGTTTTTGGTGATTATACATGAGAATGAATTGTGGTTAGTGATTAAGGCATCATGTTTGGGATTGGAATTGATCATTATTGTGTATGTTGGTTGGAATTAACCCTGTTGATGAATGTGATTATGATTGTCATACACACGTGCGAATATTTGGCCCTTACTTAGTAGGATTGGAAGGGTTTAGGATGTGAAGTCATGAGTGGCTGCACATGGCATGTAGTGCATGATTAGACTCCACGTATGAATTATTAGTTGTGATGTATTTATAATTGTGTTGAACATGTTGGTTGCTTTAGATTTGCATGAGTTGCATGATGATCTAATGTTGTATGATGACCTTGGTAGAACTTGGGTTGATGATGTGATACATGTGGATAATTTGTATGATATTCATGTATGTTAAGTTGATATGCATGATTAAACGATATTTCAACTAATATGTCACCAACGGGTCAAACGGTCAACTAGGTTAAATGTGTATTGTTTTCTAAACCTTAGGTCAATGTGTTTATTGAGCACCTAAGGTTGTTAAGCTTTATGTGTACACGTACTTATGTACTTGCGTGTTCTAAGTAACCTTTGAAGGGTTGTCTTTCCATCCATCAACAGTTCTCTTTTATCATTGTCTTTGCACACCAGGTGAGTTCATGCCCCATTATTTTATAAACTCTCTTCTGGGGTATGAGCATTCTTGTTCACAAACATTATATTATTATTGTAAGTTGTGTATGTTTTAACATAGTGCATAATACCATGAAAGTCCTCACACATTTGGATCATTAATAATGGTAACTAGCGAGAAATCTTGGGTAGTACTAATGGGTTTGACAAGCCCCACCTATGTGACTTGACGTCAGATGGGTGCAATATTTGTTAGATCTAGGAACAATAGGTGTAGATCCTTTTGTATAGGCTTAGAACTTTAATCAACGCTTGTAATAAACTCTTGTAATACATTACTTTAATGTATGCATTATGTATATACGTTAACCCATATATGTGTTGATTTATGTATGATTGCAGGTTCAAACATTATACTTGGTCAATTTCTGAAATTGACTAAGTGTAAGAAACATCTACGGATGAACATTTATGTTCTTCCGTAGATAATCTTCTCACAAGAAATACATCCGAGGATCTTCTACGAAAGAACACCTCGGTGCAGATGAAGTCAAGGGCGTGCTGCAAGACCAAAGACCCATTGATGAATAATTTGAACTTCAAATGAAGAATACCAAGTGAAGACTCCTACGGAAAGGAAAACTCCTGCGGAAGACAACTTTACTGCGGAAGACCAAACACTTGGTACTTGCAACATCAAGCAATTCAAGTCAACAACTCAAGCACGGACTCCAAAAGATTTGATGTTTCCTTAACAGAAACACCTAGGCCTGTAAATACGAGTCATAAGTTACACATCTCAGGACGACGACTAAACAGCAAAACACCAAACATCACATCGATTCACACAATCAATCAAACACAAAAAATATAGCAGCCGTCACATCAATACACCAAAATCATCAACAAGTTCGAAGCAAACATTGTCATTAGCAATCATTATTTGATTATTTGTAATCATTACTTACTTTTAATGAAATCTTTTTAATCAAATCTTGTTTTTTCATTTATTGTGTTGAAATCATTATGTTCTTTGTCATTAATATTTATTGTCTTTCATATTTAATAATTAATCAATTAAGCAACTATTAGTGATCATTCCGCAATAATTTCTGATTGCAATCCTAGGATTCACAGGTGGTATCAAAGCCAAGTGCTCATTGATTTAGATCGATTGATCTATCGGTGTTAGAATTTTTTAATTGATTGCTTATTGCATTACATCTATTAGTTTTCTGATTAGATCTATTGAATTTGAGTAAAATTGTTTTGGTGTGTATCAATTTTTAAAACAATAAAACAGTGATTTGTCTATCAGCGAGTACTGTTACAATGCTCGGTTAACATTTATCTATATTCACATTAATTGAAATATAGATCTGTGTTATTGATTGATGTCACACCCCCGCTAAAAGCGGAAACACGGGGATGTAACGAGACGGGATCGTCATAACACATGGTAGACAATAGAGATGCAATATAATAAATGATGATAAAGCGTATCATGACGACACCCGACACAAATGAAGACTTGTGTCGTGTTTAGTCAATATTTACGACAACATAGCCATAAGCATAACATGATAAATGATTCACATAATCAAATGAAGATAACATTGTATAGTAATTCCCACAACCCGGGAACAAGTATCAAAAGAATAATATTGTTTAATCAGACTACAACAATGTTCCAAAATGAATGTTTGTCAAATATGTTTAGTCTCAAAATGCATCCTAGGGTCTCCACTCTCCACTAAGGCAACACACCTAGATCTTCAATTAGCATTGTCACTTGAAAAGATATGCTCAAAATGGTCAACAAAATTATTGGTGAGCTCGTAGGTTTAAATAGAAAAATAGTAATTGATGATGTATAGTAAATGTTGTGGAATACCATGAATACAGTTATAAGTAAGCAAAATCACATGACATTGAGCTTTGCAACCAAACCTAATGACGTACACACAGATCTTGTCGGAATATATTCACAAAAGGGCCCGTTCCTGGCCACTGTTGGTACCAACTAGTATACCAACAAATAAGGATGGGGGTGTCAACCCAGTAGTACTACCAATACCTATCCGTCGGTTCCCATACTGGAATTAAATAGTTGCAAAGAAAGTACCACACAACGAACTCAAGCATGTATCAGATAAGTACTCACAAAACAGTAACACATTGATTCCAAGTATGTAAATTGTATGTAAGCTGTACAACATTGAAAATGGGTGAGCATACTTTTCCCCCATGTTTGTAAATGATTGAAATGTTGTATAAGAATAAAAAGGGGCCACGAAACTCACTTGTTAAGTGGTAAGTATGGATGATCAAAGTTTCTAAATGTTGTATGCAGTAAACGGTCAACACCTATTGACAGTTATTGTTACGCATTAATGATATGTATAAAGTAAATAGTAACGTTCGGTCGGTTCGGGTTGTATCGGTTCGGTCGCGTGTAACACACACAAACAGACACACGTATTAGATCTTATGTAGATCCAAGTACTAGATATCGTCGCCATTGCTGATGATATTTGTGTAAAAGTTTCATTATTATTAAAGGAGAATTTGGTAAATATCATTAGTTACAAATCGGTTATTGATACTTGTAAAATGTTAGGTTGATTTGACTTGGAATAACATTAGTAAGTTTGTTAGTATCGACTTTAACATTGTCATTAGCAATGGCAACCGTGTCGATGTCACCTAAACATCACACGACATACGCACACCACACACAAGAAGGAAATTCACACACAGCAACTTCAGTCGCATGACAGGACCAGACGCACGACTCAACGCTCCATCCGCACGAATCAACCCTCATTCGTACGAATCAGCCTCATTCGTACGATTGAACCTTCATGCGTGCGACTCAGCATTCAGTCGTACCACACAGCACCCAATCGCACGATTCAACATCCATACGCACGAATCAACCTTCATTCATACGAATCAGCTTCATTCGTACGATTGAACCTTCATTTGTGCGACTGGCATTCAATCGTGCGATACACAAACAATCGCACACATTCATTCGGTCGCATGACTCAATCTCACACATTCATTCGCTCGCATGACTCAATCGCACACATACACACAGTCGCACGACTCAGTCGCACGACACACCCAGTCGCACAACTCAGTCGCACGATAGAGAAAGACGCATGACTCAGTCGCATGACTCACCCAGTCGCATGGTCGACCCAGTCGCCTGAACAGTAGGTTCGCGACTGCAGAAGTGCAGAGCAGCCTTCGGCTGCTCCGTGCACGAGATTCACACCACAAGGACTTCCAGAAACACATTTCAAACACACCCAAACAAGAAGAACACGCAGAAAGACGTCACACGCACCCACACGATCTCATGTGCTCGGGTTGGTCCCGAACACCCGAAACCCTAAATGGACAGTCGTATACAAGCAAGAAAAGGGACAACCAAGGTCGTCTACCTGCAAGAAAGGAGTAGTCTCAGCTGTAGCCGGGGTCTTGCAGGTGAAAACGCGAAGAAACGGGGCGGTTTTGGTGCAAGGAGGAGGAGAAAGTGAAAGGAGAAGAAGATGAAGAAAATGAAGATGGAATGGAGGCTAGGGCTGGAAATGGGCTTTATATACCCGGCCCTAGTTTGGCAAAATGTCACATTTGGTCCCTGCACTTCACCCCCGAGTTTCCAAAATTTGTTTTGGTTGAAAATGACTTTAATAGGTTAGTTATATTAATGATAAAAATGTATTTAATGATATTTGTTACTTAAAAATGGTTTTATTAATGACAATAATATTATATAAAAATGGTATATTTAGTGATAACGATGATGAAAATTGTAAAAGTTTTAAGGATAGCATACGTTTACGATAAGAACACAAGCATAAAGATGGTAAAGCAAGTATAATATCCACACGAATAGTTTATAAAGATGAGGAATGAACGAGCGAAGAACAGTTAATGGAAATCCATGTTAATTGACGTACCTTTAGGTGACGGATGTCACAGTATCCCCCAGTTGAGAGAATTTCGTCCTGAAATTCAGCTGGAGTTAGGTCCAAGGGTGTCATCCTCGAATTGATGTGATTATTTGAGTTTCATCTGATCTTCCCGTTCCCATGTAAACTCTGGCCCTCGTTTTGAATTCCATCTTATGCGAACAATTGGTATTCTACTGCGCCTCAATTGCTTGACCTTTCGATCCATGATCTCAAGGGGTTCCTCGAAAAAATTAAGCTTTTCATCAATCTTGATTTCCTCAATTGGTACGTGAAGGGATTCATCAGCCAAACACTTCTTGAGGTTCGACACGTGGAAAGTATCATGTACGCCGCTGAGTTCATGAGGTAACCTTAATCGGTAAGCCACTGGACCGATTCTTTCTTTAATCTCGAATGGTCCTACATATCTTGGGGCTAACTTCCCTTTCTTTCCAAACGGAAGAATTCCTTTCCAAGGAGAGAGCTGAGTAAAACTCGATCCCTAATGTTAAATTCTAGAGGCTTCTGACGGTTATCGGCATAGCTCTTTTGGCGATCTCTGGCAGCTTTTAGTCTATCTTTGATTTGGAAAATCTTGTCGATTGTTTCTTGAATGATCTCTGGGCCTGTTAACTAACTTTCACCAATCTCGGCCCAACAAACGGGTGATCTACATTTCCTTCCATACAACGCTTCGAACGGAGCACATCCAATGCTCGTATGGTAGCTGGTGTTGTAAGAGAACTCAATCAGCGGTAGATAAGTGTCCCAACTACCACCAAAGTCGATTACACACGCCCTTAGCATGTCTTCTAGCGTTTGTATAGTTCGTTCACTTTGGCCATTCTTAGGGTGATAGGCGGTACTCATATCAAATCGAGTGCCCATCGCTTTCTGTAGTGTCTGACAAAATCATGAAGTAAATCGGCTGTCGCGGTCGGATATAATCGACATCGGTACTCCGTGTCTTGTCACGACCTCCTGATGTACAATCTCACCAACTTATCCATTTTGTAGTCTTCTCGGATCGGCAAGAAATGAGCTGACTTCGTCATCCGATCCATTACGACCCATATCGAGTCATGCCCGCTGCTCATTCTAGGGAGTTTGGTAATATAATCCATAGCTATATTCTCCCATTTCCATTCGGGAATTTCGGGTAGCTGTAATAATCCCGATGGTTTCTGGTGTTCAGCTCATATGCTTACGTACATAGCAATGTCTTTCTTCATGCCTGGCCACTAGTACAGATCTTTGAGATCGTGGTACATCTTGTCTGCACCAGGATGAATAGAATATCGCGTCTTGTGTACTTCATCCATGACCAAGCTATGTACACCTGCCCATCTAGGTACCCATATACGATCCATAAAGTATTGTATACCATCATCCTTGCAACTCATTTGTTTATCCAACCCTCAGAATTCTTCTCCCGCAAGGTCTTCCTCTTTCAATGCTTCACTTTGTGCAATTTGGATTTGAGCTTTCAAATTCGTTTGAATAGTCAGTCCCAACGCTCGAGCACGTAGTGGTTTCACGCGTTCTTTGCGGCTTAAAGCATCAGCCACCACGTTAGCTTTTCCCGGATGATACCGGATTTCACAATCGTAGTCACTAAGTTGCTCTACCCAACGTCGTTGACGCATATTAAGTTTCTTCTGATCCAGGATATGTTGGAGGCTCTTATGATATGTGTAAATGATGCATTTGGTTCCATACAGGTAATGCCTCCATATCTTAAGTGCAAATACTACAGCGCCCAACTCAAGATCATGAGTTGTATAGTTCTTTTCGTGCACCTTAAGTTGTCGCAAAGCGTAGACAATCACCTTATCCATCTGCATTAGCACACATCCCAATCCTTGATGTGAAGCATCGCAGTACACCATAAAATCATCAGTTCCGTCTGGGAGGGACAATATCAGTGCGTTGCACAACTTCTCTTTCAACGTTTGAAACGCTTGTTCTTGTGCATGTCCCGAGTCAAACTTCTTGTCTTTCTCGTGTTAATAGTTGCGCGATCTTTAAAAAATTCGCGATGAAGCGACGATAGTAACCGGCCAATCCTAAGAATTGTCGTATCTCTGAAGGTGTCTGGGGGGCATCCCATTTCTTCACCGCTTTGATCTTGTCGGGATCTACATGAATCCCATCTGCAGGACCGTTTAAGGGCTTAAACAAAATTACAACACAACAACACAATGAGGAGATTAACTAAACTTTAATCAAATAGTGAACTGGGTAACCAAAGGTGATACAAAGAACACAAGTAAAGCAAGAGACAGAACAAGAGAGTATGGGTTTCAAGGAGGCAGTATATTGCTTTCTCGAGTTCTTTTACAAGTGTTACAAAGCATAAAGAAAAGATACAAGAACTTGAAATACTTATACTACAACCTACAGCGGGCTATACTTTGAAAGCCAGCTGGATACAATTGACTAAACACTAACAAAATCAATTGTAGGATCAAAAGGCATATCTGCCTTTTGACCTTGTGACTATGACATGCCATAGCTCACATCCTTATACATTACAAAAAGGATAAAGTACATAAAGTGGAAAGTTACAGACTCAAGACCTCAATGTACAGTTACCAAAAGCAATGCCCTTTCCACCAACTCATGTAAGTTGGTGACTTTACAGAGATGCAGCGGAAAGGTGCTTTATGGAACAGTACATCAGATAAAGCATGTGTACTAAAAGTCTTCGGAAGAAATCTGTCTTCATAGGTTGAAGCTTCGGAAGACTTTGTCTCTGAAGCTTCGGAAGACTTCATGTTTGGCTTCGGAAGATATTGGTCTTGGCTTCGGAAGATTTTACACTTAGAGTATTTTCTAATGCTTTGCGTAAAACTTCCGAAGCATTCTTCACTTCAGTACTTAGTGCATGTTGCTGAGACACTTAGGCTGTTTTGGGTTGCATCAGACTTCAGGAATCCTTACAAACTCCCCCTAGGCTGATGCTACCAAAACACTTGGAAGATCTTCAAATGTTGGTAGTCTTCAGTACAATCAGGACCATTCCTTTCTTCATGAGATGGTCAGGATCATCAAGACTCTCATAGTATCTTCTCATCTCAAAGAGATCATGCAGAGGTAGGTTGATTATGTCTTGCCATGAGTAGACATTCTCAACACCTTGATCTCTGATAACAGTCCATCTTTCTGGATTAGTAGAGTAAGTCCAGGACAAGATGGGTGTCTCACTAGTTAGAGGAGACACTTGAATAGGAGTTGTTTGGGCTGCCTCATCATGCACTTCCTCAGGTTGATCTGATTCAGCCTGAGGTGCAGAGGTAGATGACTTTGGCTTCTTCTTCTTAGTCTTTGGTTTAGAAGCCATCCTCTTCTTCCTCTTGGATGTCTTTAACTGAGAAGACTGGTCTGCAGCACCATGTTGATCATCAGTGTCTTTCTCAGTTGGGTGTTCCTCCCTCACAGGTTCAGAAGGAGAGGGAGTTTGACCCTGCCTAGGATCAAAAGATGAAGCTTGCTGAGGCTCAGCTGGAGGTGCTGGTTGAGGTGTCTCTAGTTGTTCAAACTTGACCTCCACTTCAGGTGGGACTTGACTTGGAAGAGAGTGCAAGTCAATGAGTTCTCCATTTTTAATCTTCTGCTTGATCACCCTAATATGCTCATCCATAGTGGATAGAGACATGGGGCCAAGTCTCCTTCCGGAGAATCCATACAGCTTCAAGAAGCTCACCATTCTTTGTCTGTCAGCAGACTTCTTTGCATTCTTTTGAATGGTGGCTCTTGACTTTGCAGCTTCTTCCCTTAGCTTCCTTTTAGTTGTCTTTCTCTCCTTGACTGACTCAAGCTCAAGTTGCTTTAGATACTCGAACTCAATGAAGTCATAGGACAAGGGAAGAAGTGCATCTGCCTGATAGAAGCCTGTGGCACTCAGGTAGTTGATCATCTTGATCCTATCTTCTTCTTTATCTACCTGAGGTTCTTGTGGAGCCACATCTTCCTGTGCAGGACTTTCTTGAACTGGTGAGAGAGTGGGAGTATGCTTGTAAAGTCTTTTCTGTCTCTTCTCCTCTTTGAGTTGGAGAAGTATCATTGCTCCTCTTTCTCCTTCAACTCTCTTGACACTTCCCTGTCAGCCAGTTCATTTAACTCTTCTAAGGGGAGGGAGATGATTTCATCAATGTCATAGTTCCTGGTCTGTAGATAGGTAATCTGACTGCCCTTAACTCATCATCTTGAGTATTTGGTCTGGGAGCAGCCCTGATTGCAGCTTGCATGAAGCTAGATGACCCAGTAGAACTTTCTCCCCTTAGTCTCCTTTTCCTCTCTCTCTCTTCCTCCTCAATTTCCTCAGGAGTCATTATCCTTTTCCCTTTGTCACCAACAGACCTTTGTGACTCAGGGTGGATTGAGGCTTGGCCTTCATTGCTTGGAGTAGCTTCCATGCTCTGGCCAGAGAGAGGCTGAGAAACACCTTCACCAGCAGGTGTCTCAGATGGAGTTTGGACCTCTGCAGCAGTTGTTGATGATGAGACAGGGGTCTCAGGTTCTGCCACTGGGCCTTCAGTCAAGGTTTCCCCTATGAAACTAATCTTAGGGTCCACCTCAACATCCAGTTGACCGATGACATTGCCTGATTCCCTAAGTCTCCTTCTTAGAGTAAACTCTGCAAGGATCCTGTCTTGGATTCTTTGAGCCAGCCTGTCAGCTTGTCTTGAATTGCTTGGATTGACAAGTGGCAAGTTGACTAAATCCAGTCTTTCATAAAAGCTCAGGCTTTGGAATTGAAAAACTTCTTGTTGGCCTTGAACTCTTTGAAGTATAAGGGCTCTCCTGTCATCATCATACCTCCACCTTATGATGTGATTGCCAGTTCCTAGTGGTGGAGATGAGACAGCCCTTGGTATACCTTCCTCAAAGAGACTCCTGATGAGAGAGTCTATAGAGTCCACATTAATGTGAACTTGAGGAAGTTGCTGAGAATGCACAACAGCAAGTGAGGATGGTGAGTCCTCTATGTCCATTCTCTCTGAAGAACTCCCAGGTTCTGTGGTTGTAACAACTTTCTCCCCCTTTTTGGTAGCATCACCCACTTGCATAGGTGAGCTGGAGGATAAGTCAATCACTTCCACAGGTTCTTGTGTTCCTGGTTGAGCTCTCCTTAAAGGTCTCCCAGCTAGTTTTTCCTGCAGATATGAAATCTGGAGTTGCTGATCATTGACCCTGTTTTGCAGGGTAGTCACCTGAGATTCCAAGTGACTAACCTTAGAGACTAAATAGGTGCATGTTTTTGACAGTTTTTGCACCTTTAGTCTCAAATTCCCCTCATCTTCATCAGAAGATTCATTGGGGGATGAGATGATTGGACCAAAGTCCTCTCTCTCACCACCAGCTTGAGTTTCTTGGCTGCTGGTTTTCCTCTGCTCACTGGCAGCCTCAGTTGAGATGCCAATGGGCTGAGTTGCCATGGTTGAGGTCTTAATGATGTAATCACTTTCAAAAGTGAGAGCCTCTTCCATATGGACATCCTGAACAGGTTCAGAAGTGTCCACCTCAGTAATAGGTGACTGATGGGGGATAGACTGAGGAGAGTCAGAGGTACTCATCTCTCTTTGAGTAGGGGAGGAGAAGAGAGACTCATGGTACTCACTGAATCCTAAGTCTTCATCAGTGTAAAAGGATAGGTTGGGAATTGGTTGGTTGAGATCCAAAGGCTGGGGATGGTAGCTGTCCCCTGAAGGTTGTTCACTTGAGTGTTGAGACTCAGAGTGAAGGCTTAAGGTTGTTGGGCTATGAGCTCATCAGGGTGAGCTTGAGGAACCTCAGCCCTGATAGGTGAAGTAATGGGAGTGGTTTGCTCCTCAGGAGAAGTGGGAGCTCTAGTGTCCACTTCTTCCTGTAAGGTTGAGTATTTGGGGGCCTGCACAGACTCAATAGCCTGAGCAGGGGTTCGTTTGGATTTTCTTTGGTAGGTGAGGGTGATTTCTGGTCTTTTTAAGGGTAGGGACAAAAGAGGTGTGGGTTCAACACTAGCTTGTGTTGCTAGGTTGTCACCTTGAGCAATGAGCTCTAACATTTTTGGGACTAGGGCTGTTTCTACCCTGAGAAGCCTACAGTTGGCTTCTTCATTATTTTAAAGATGCCGGGCTTCATCTGTCCCAATTTAAGAATATTACCTGTTTCCCTCAACTGTGAGCCCAGTTCACAGTTGAGAATGTGTTGAACATATCTAGGAAACATGTAATACTCTAAGGAGTCTAAGTTTGCAAGTAAATTAGTATAAACAAATTGTGAATACCTGAACTTGACCCCCTGAACCATTCCATGAACTATAAAGGAGAGATCCTCAGGAATCTGGTCCCATCCACCATGCTTGTTTGACAAGCTGTGGATAACCACATGGAGCAGGAATTTCCATTGGGATGAGACCTTCCCTTTCCTAAAGGTCTTTACAGAGAAATCTCCCTCATAGCCCATCTGCTCAAAAGAATGATTAACAGCTTCTTTTGGGAAGGACACCTCACCTTCTTCATCATCCAGCTGCAGATGTTGATTAATGATGGCCGGAGTGATGAAGATTGTCCTCCCTTGCACTGTGGCAGACAGTGCCTTCTCCCCATCCATAATGACCTCTTGGCAGGTCTTCCAGAATTCAAGCAAGTGATCCTCATATAGAGTAGGATCAATGGTCAGGGAGGTGAAATAGTTTGACAGAGTCAAGAATTGGCAAATCTCTGAGAAACTTGCATCTTTCTCAGAGCTTAACAGAGCAACTTGATTATGTTGCCTGTGAAGTTGCATGGAGAAATCAGGGTTGTTTCTGCGGTTAAGGTTGGCCATTTCAGAAGCTTAAGGGTGAAGAAAGGTAGAAAGCAAAGGCGGTTTAGAGAATTAGGTTAGAGAAACAGTAGAATTGAGGAAGATAGTGGGAAAGAGGGGGAACCGTTGGGTATTTATATGAAAAGGGATTTGAACCAAAGTTAATGAAAGAGGATAAACTTTGAAATCCGGAAGTCGGTCCCACCTCTGAAAAGGTAGTTTACTTTTGCTCAAAAAGTAGTTTTCTTGGAATTCGAAAAGCTTCCGAAGTTTATTTGTCTTCGGAAGTTTTGATTGAAAAAGCTTCCGAAGCTAAAATGGCTTCGGAAGATTTTCCTGAGAGTCTTGAAGATTTATGCTTCGGAAGAGAAATAAACCCTTGAATGCTTTGTATAGGAATAAACAAAGCTTCCGAAGGTTAATTTTGCTTCGGAAGGAAAAGGTCCTTAAAAATAAATAAGTGTCTGAGATAAGAATTTTAAGCTTCGGAAGAATTCTTCCGAAGGTAAAATCTCTTAGACAGTTATTTATTTTGAAGACATGTTTTTCTTCCGAAGATAAAATTTTATCTTCCGAAGTATCAAAAATTTTCAAGAATCTAAGGAAAGTCTTCAAAAAGAATTTTACATCCAAAGAAAACATGAGCTTATGAAAGTGATGAACTAGACAACTTAGGACACACATATTTTAAGAAGAAATAATTAGAATTAGTTTTAAGAAAAAGTCTACTCAAAGTTAATCATCCCAATAGCTGATATCAGATACTTAAATCTCTGTTCATCAAAAGCTTTTGTGAACAGATCAGCATATTGTTCATCTGTATGAACTTTGACTAGTTTAATTAATCCTTTTTCATAGTTATCTCTTATTAAATGATACCTGATGTTGATGTGTTTGGTCCTTGAGTGCTGCACAGGGTTCTCAGTGATAGAGATAGCACTATTGTTGTCTATGTGGATAGGAGTCTCTTTGAAGTTAAATCCATAGTCCAGCATCTGATTTTGAATCCAAAGCACTTGAGCACAGCAGCTTGCAGCAGCAATGTATTCAGCCTCAGCAGTTGATGCAGACACACAGGATTGTTTCTTGCATTGCCATGAGACCACCCTTCCACCAAGGAATTGACATCCCCCAGATGTAGACTTTGCAGTCATATTGCAACCACCATAATCACTATCTGTATAGGCATACAGATTGAAATTTGGATTCTTTGGATACCATAGACCAAGTGTTGAAGCACCTTTGAGGTATCTTAAAATCCTTTTCACAGTGATTAAGTGAGACATCTTAGGGTTGGCTTGATATCTTGCACAAATACATGTAGCAAACATGATATCAGGCCTGCTAGCTGTAAGATACATAAGAGACCCAATCATAGCCCTGTATAAGTGCTCATCTACACACTCCCCCTCAAGATCTGGACCAAGGGAGTGGTTTCTGGCTATGGGTGTCTTAGCAATCTTACAATCAGTCATGTTGAACCTCTTGAGTATGTCTTGAACATACTTTGACTGACTTATGAAGATGCCATCTTCAACCTGCTTCACTTGAATTCCCAGAAAGAAGTTGAGTTCTCCCATTGAACTCATCTCAAATCTGTCTTTCATCAGCTTCTCAAAGTCTTTGCAGAGCTTTGGATTAGTTGAACCAAAGATGATGTCATCTACATATACTTGAACCAGCAATAAGTCATTTCCCTGTCCTTTGATGAAGAGAGTTCCATCTATAGTACCTCTCCTGTATCCATGCTTACAAAGATACTCAGATAGTGTCTCATACCACTTCCTGGGTGCCTGATGCAGCCCATAAAGAGCTTTGTCAAGCTTGCAGACATAATCAGGATGATCAGGGTCTACAAAACCAGGTGGCTGTTTGACATAAACCTCCTCATCAATCACTCCATATAAGAAAGCACACTTTACATCAAGTTGGTAGACCTTGAAGTTCTTGGATGCAGCAAATGCCAGGAATATCCTAACAGCTTCTAGTCTTGCTACAGGAGCAAAGACATCAGTGTAGTCAATCCCTTCTTCTTGTGTGTATCCTTGAACAACTAGTCTTGCCTTGTTCTTGATGATGATTCCTCTATCATCCTTCTTATTTCTAAAAACCCATTTGGTTCCAATGGTAGTCTTCCCATGAGGAAGAGGACAAAGGTTCCAAACTTTCTGCCTTTTGAATTGAAGCAGCTCTTGTTGCATAGCTTCAACCCAACTTCCATCCTTTAGAGCTTCATCAACTTTCTTGGGCTCTATCTGAGATAAGAAACAAGAGTGAAGACAAACATTTGCTTCATGGGTTTGTCCTCTTGTTCTTACCCCTGTGACAACATCTCCAATGATGTTTGTGGTGGGGTGAGACTTGTGGATCCTTAGCTGAGGGATCACAGCAAGTTGTTGAGAAAGATCCAAATTTGAGAAATTTAGATCTGGTCTGGAAGATTCACCCTCCACATTATCACACTTATCAAGATTAACTTGATCCAATGAGTGTGAGACATCATTGATGTTGTCATCTATGGTATGGTTATTAGCATCAAGAAATTCCTGATCACTATCACCATCACCATTGTTGTCTTCTACAAGTGAGGTGTCTTTATCTGGTTGAGAGGCCTCTGAGCTGGAATTTGAAGGCATGCCAGATGTATCAGCTGAATTTGTCATTGTTGTGCTGATAGAAACCTCATTTGCTGAAGTAGTTCCAACTGGAGCTGAAGATGTATGAGTTGAAGGTCTTCCTAGCTCAAATCTTGGATCAGGATCACCTGTATTTAGATTTTCTGCAGATCCTGAAACATGCTCACAAGATTTGTTAAAACAGTTGGTAACTAAATCAAGATCAAACAGCCAATCCGGACCAGAACCAGCCACACAAGGAGTGTGCTCATTGAAAGTCACATTGGCTGACTCCTCAACAATTCTAGTTCTGAGATTGTATACTCTATAAGCTTTAGCTTGAGAAGAGTATCCAATGAAATGTCCATCATCTGATTTCTCAGCAAACTTGGCAATTTGATCTTTGGTATTCAAGATGGTGCAGGGACATCCAAATGACCTGAGAAAACCAATGAAAGGTTTCCTCTTGTGCCAAAGTTCATAAGGAGTCTTACCATGTGTCTTAACTACTAAAACTCTGTTTTGCACATAGCAAGCAGTATTAACTGCCTCTGCCCAGAAGGTGATAGGCAGTTTAGAGTCAGACAACATAGTTCTTGCAGCTTCAATAAGTGTCCTGTTTCTCCTCTCAGCAACTCCGTTTTGCTGAGGAGTCCTGGGAGCACTATATTGTCTTGTAATACCTTTTTCATCACAAAATGTATCAAGGATTTGGTTCTTGAATTCAGTTCCTTGATCACATCTTATGGTTTTGACCTTGTGATCACATTGATTCTCAACTTTTAAGATGAAATTCTTCAGAATCTCAGGGGTTTCATCCTTAGTTCTAAGGAAGAAGACCCAAGTGAATCTTGTAAAATCATCTGTGATCACCAAACAGTAAGAGGTCCTTCCTAAACTCATTACACTGGTGGGGCCAAAGAGATCCATATGTAACAAGTGTAGGGGAGTAGTGATGGAGTTCTTTTCCTTAGGCTTGTGAGATACCTTGTGTTGCTTCCCTTTCAGGCATGCAACACAATGATCATCACTAGTAAACTCTTTCTTTGGCATTCCAGTTACCAGATCATGTTTAATTAATTTATTCATGTTCTTAAAGTTTACATGGCACATTCTTTTATGCCATAGGAAAGACTCATCACTATTTGCTTTAGATAGAAAGCATGAAACTTCTCCAGAGGGAGATGTTTCTTGCAAATCCATCTTGTACATGTTCCCTTTCCTGGGGGCTCTGAGCAGGATATGCTCATGAGGAATGACCACTCCAGGCTTGAGAACAATGCACTCATGCTCAGTAAAGAGCATGTTATGACTCTGATCACAAAATTGGGATACACTCAGAAGATTGTACCCAAGCTCCTTAACAAAGTTTACCTTCTCAATGCTGAGCTTACCATTTGTGACCTTGCCCCTTCCAGAAATGTAACCACCTTCATCTCCTCCAAAAGCAACTGGTCCTCCATCAATTCTCTCAAAATTATGGAGTAGAGACCTATTGCCTGTCATGTGCCTGGAACAGCCACTGTCAATTATCCAGACATTCCTGTTTGTCTTGAGCTGTTCCTGCACAAAGAGAATGATTAGTTACATTTGGAAACCCAAGCCTTACTTGTCTTGGGCTCATTAAGTGTAATAGAAGGTAATGCAACAGTAATAGATCCTATGGTTGTACTATGGGGATCTTCAGCTGTTGTTGATGGAGAAACCTCAGTCATTTGGTCTTTCTTAGACTTCCACACCACCTTTGGAGTCTTGGACTTGACCTTCAAAACCTTAGAAGCTTTTGGAACTTCACAAGTTTTGATGACTGATCCTTCGGAAGAATCTACAGTCACTGCAGCAGACTTTCAGTGCTTCGGAAGAACTCCTTTCTTCCGAGACCAACTTTGCTTCCGAAGGTAATTTTCCATTTACCTTCTTCTTTGATTTGGAGCTTCCGAAGGAAACAGACTTTCCTTCCGAAGCTTGAGACTTCTTGAGACTCTTTGAAGTCTTTGTTTTGGTCATGTGGACAGTACTTTTAGGATTGTATGGGCAATCCTTAGCAATGTGAGAAGTACTTTCACACATAACACACAACATTTTCTTCTTCAAAGAAGTCTCCTTTTGAGAGCAAGACTGGCTTTGGTCACATCCCTTCTCCACCTTCATCTTGGTAGATGCTGAGACAGTTTCTTTGGGCTGTGAACTGTTCTTGGAGTTTGATGGTCCAGGCTGTGCAGCAGTGGTACACAGCAGCTCAGTCTTCTTCTTTATACTGAGATGATTTGAACAAGAACCATGACTCTTAGCTGAGGAGTCTTGGTTGATGTCTTCAGTCCTTACTACTTTGAAACCTGCAGAGATAAAAACTTGTTTCTGCTTAGCATCAAAAGTAGCCTTGATTTCTTGAGCCTTCTTTGCTTTCCTTTTGCTCTTCCTGATCAAGTTCTTTCTTTTGGACTTGGTCATCACAGTTGATTTCTTCTCCTCAGAAGGATAGTGGCCCTTGGAAGAATCCTCTTCTTCACTCTTCTCAGAGGAATTCTTCACTATCACTTCTTCATCATCCTCACTTATAGGATCTATGAGAGGAAGCTCATCTTCACAAGTTCCACACCTAGGAGATCTTACAGACAAGATTGTGTGTGGAGGAGCTATCTCATTTGATCCCAGTCCCTGTCTATTTTGATAACAAACCTTGTTGTGCAGGGATGAGGATATCATGTTCTTGAAGGTCTCTTCTTCAAGAACACTCTTCTCTGCCTTGGCTTTGCTGATCACAAGCTCAGCCTGGCACTCAGTTAGTGATGAGATCTTGGATCTGAGTTCTAAAATCTGTATGTTCATGTTTTAGTACTGAAATGGTTTTCTCCAAGTCCTCTATCTTTAACTTGTAATCATTTTCAGACTTTCTAAAATCAGATTTTAATATGTTTAATGACTCAAGATCAGATCTCATCTCTAGGTTGTAGGACCTGTATCTATTTACTTTAGCAATGCATTCAGGGGAGCAAAGATGTTCCAATACCTTGGCTTCATCATGGTCAGCCATCAGTGCTTGGTTTGGAGAAGCATCCTCCACCTGAAAACTCCAGTCAAAGCCTCCCTCTTCAACAGCAACAGCAGCATGTTGCTTTGTCTTCTCAGCCTGAGGGGCTTTGTCAGTGTAGTTTGGTCTGGGTTGTGTTTGGCCCCCATTTGCTTTAGGTGCCTTACACTCCCTAGCAAAGTGACCCATAAGGTTACAGTTGTAACACTTAACTTTGCTTTTATCCAGCCCAAACTTACCACTGGTAGCATTGCTTGGAAATCTTCTTCCTGTCCTCTTGTAGAACTTCTTGGCTCTGTGAGTGAGGAGAGCCATCTGCTGAACTATCTCCATGTATTCCAGGTCATCTGGATGGATACAGTCCAGGTCTTCAAGAGTGAAAAGATAATTCCCACAGCTTTCATCTGCAGACACAAAGGCTTGAGAAGAACTTGTCTCTTGGAATGGGCTTCCTTGAGTAAAGTTCTCCCTTGGTGTCTCCGGAAAGGTGATGAAAGGACCCTTTTGTGAGTTGTCAGGGTAGCATATGAGATGATGTTGGGGTTCTATGCTGTCCCTTTCAACCACATGAAGGGCTGAACCCATTTGATTGTTGGAGTTGCCAGATGAACCTTGCATGTTCATCTCCATCTGGTATCCACTGAGAATCCCATACAACTCTGTAAGAGTAAGAGTCTTAAGGTTCTCAGTCCTCTTGATCACCACACAATAGTGTGTCCATTGCCTAGGAAGTGAGGACATGAACTTCCTTACAATGTCCCTGTTCTCAAGAGGAACTCCTCCATCCACTAGGGTATCCACAATCTCAACATACCTGAAGTATTGTTGGGTCATGGTCTCACCTGCTTTGAAGGTGAAATTCTCAAACTGCTGCTTCAGAAGATCTTTCTTGTTCTCCTTGGCTTCAGAGGAGCCTTCATACATCAGCTTCAGTGCATCCCACAGCTGTTTGGCTGTCTTGCACTTCTTAAAACCTCTGTATACAGAGTTTGGGAGAGCAGTCTGAAGAGCAGTCATGGCCTTCCTGTCAATCTCTACTCTTTTTCTATCTTCATCTGAGTAGTTGGCCACATCTTTAGGAATCATACCAGCACCAGTAGCAGAGGGGGTGCTGGGTATGAAAGGTCCATTCTCAACAGATTCCCACATTCTTGAATCAAGAGACCTGATGAAGCCTTCCATCCTCATGCACCAGGTGTCAAAATCATCAAGAGTGATCAGTGGGGATTTGTTCATGGTTCCAGTCTCCATATCAGTCTTTGAGATGGAAGCCATTTGAAGAGTTTAGCTTTTGTGTGTTTGAGGGATCTTAAGATGGTTAGATCTTATATCAAGAGCCTGGAATGCTCTGATACCAATTGCAGGACCGTTTAAGGGCTTAAACACAATTACAAACAACAACACAATGAGGAGATTAACTAAACTTTAATCAAACAGTGAACTGGGTAACCAAAGGTGATACAAAGAACACAAGTAAAGCAAGAGACAGAACAAGAGAGTATGGGTTTTAAGGAGGCAGTATATTGCTTTCTCAAGTTCTTTTACAAGTGTTACAAAGCATAAAGAAAAGATACAAGAACTTGAAATACTTATACTACAACCTACAGCCGGCTATACTTTGAAAGCCAGCTGGATACAATTGACTAGACACTAACATAATCAATTGTAGGATCAAAAGGCATATCTGCCTTTTGACCTTGTGACTATGACATGCCATAGCTCACATCCTTGTACATTACAAAAAGGATAAAGTACATAAAGTGGAAAGTTACAGACTCAAGACCTCAATGTACAGTTACCAAAAGCAATGCCCTTTTCACCAACTCATGTAAGTTGGTGACTTTACAGAGATGCAGCGGAAAGGTGCTTTATGGAACAGTACATCAGATAAAGCATGTGTACTAAAAGTCTTCGGAAGAAATCTGTCTTCATAGGTTGAAGCTTCGGAAGACTTTGTCTCTGAAGCTTCGGAAGACTTCATGTTTGGCTTCGGAAGATATTGGTCTTGGCTTCGGAAGATTTTACACTTAGAGTATTTTCTAATGCTTTGTGTAAAACTTCCGAAGCATTCTTCACTTCAGTACTTAGTGCATGTTGCTGAGACACTTAGGCTGTTTTGGGTTGCATCAGACTTCAGGAATCCTTACACCATCCTCGTTAACCACATGACCCAGAAACTTCACTTCTCGCAACCAAAATTCACACTTTGAGAACATGGCGAAAAGTTTCTCTTCCCGTAACAGTTCCAGTATTGCCCGAAGGTGTTCTTCATGATCCTCTTTCGATCAGGAGTAAATAAGTATATCGTCTATGAATACGATCACAAACTTATCCAAGTAAGGTTTACACACCCGATTCATTAGGTCCATAAACACGGCTGGTGCGTTAGTTAGCCCGAACGGCATGACCAAGAACTCATAGTGTCCATAGCGAGTTCTAAATGTTGTTTTCGGTATGTCCTCCTCGAAAACCCTTAGTTGATGATATCCAGAACGAAGGTCAATCTTGGAGAAATATGAAGCTCCTTGCAGCTGGTCAAACAAATCGTCGATCCTAGGGAGAGGATATCGATTCTTCACGGTTAACTTATTCAACTCACGGTAATCGATACACAAGAGGAACGACTCGTCTTTCTTCTTGACAAATAATACCGGTGCTCCCCATGGTGAGTGACTCGGCCGATAAAACCCTTCTCCAGTAGTTCCTGAAACTGACTAGATAACTCTTTCATTTCAGATGGTGCTAACCGATATGGCGTCTTTGCTACCGGTGTAGCTCCAAGAACCAACTCTATACGAAATTTCACCTGTCGTGGAGGAGGCAAACCGAACAAGTCATCAGGAAATACATCTGGGTAGTCCCGTACAACTGGAATATCTACTAATTTCCTCTCCTCTTCCTTCTTCTCTACCAACATGAGCCAGAAAAGCGTAGCACTGTTTTCGTAAACTTCGGCGTACTTTCATGCAGGAGATAAGCTTTAAGTTTCTTCCCGGTCGTTCTCCTTGAATCCTGACTACCTCCTTGTTTGGCATCGGGATTCGTACTACTTTGTCTCGACAGACAATCTCAGCTCCGTGTTTCGACAACCAATCCATTCCCACAATCACGTCAAAACTTCCTAACTCAAAGGGTATCAAATCTATATCGGAGGCATGGTTCTCCAACATTATCGAGCACTTCCTAATAATCTCATCGGCCTGAACAACCCTACCGTTGGCCATTTCTACAAAGTAGCTAGTTTCTAGCCTACTAGGACTCAAATCAAGCAATTGTACAAACTTAGAAGATATAAAGCTATTGTCTGCTCCAGTATGAAATAATATAGATGTGAAGTGATGATTGAGTAAGTGCGTACCCGTGACAACATTCGGGTCCTGACGGGCATCGTTGGCTCCAATGACAAATGCACGTCCCCAAGCTGTATTTCCTTGATTTGCTGGGCCTTGATTCCCAGCTATGGCCATCACCAGCTGCTGGTTGTTCCCTTGTTGACACGGCGCCCGATTCAGTCTGGGGCACATGTTTTTGTAGTGATCAGGGTCTCCACACTCATAACAGACCCTGGCATTCCCAGCGGGGTTAACCGCGTTGACCGATGCCACCAGATTCGGCGCTATTTTTCAATCTCTCGCTAGATGCCCCGGGCGTTTACAGTTCACGCACACCCGGCACGGCATTCCTCGGGGATGATGATAGTTGCACCTGTCACATTGGGGTGCGGCCTGACATACTCTCTCTTGCCTTGCGTCACGGCCACAAAATTTATGGTTGTCTTGGCCCTCTTGTCAAAATTCCCGGCACTCGACCTGCTCGTTTCTCCAACATCTTTTCTTTTCTCTGCTCCTCTACCCAAAACCCCTGCTCTCACCATCTCGTCTGTCAGAGCGCCAGCCTTCAGAATTGCGCTCTGGATCGTAGGAGGAGCAGCTGCTGTTACCATCACCCGGATTTGAGGTACAAGTCCCCAAATATACCTCTCGATTCTCTTGGATTCCGGAGTCACTAGATGTGGAACTAATCTTGCCAACTCAGGAAAACGGTCAGTGTAAGTTGCGTGCCCGGCCCCCACCATAGCATGATTCCAGAATTCATGCTCCAATTTCTGCATCTCGTTGAAGGGGTAGTATTCCTTGGAGATCAGTACTTTAAACTCATCCCATGACATTTTCATTGCTGATTCTCTTCCCCTAGCCTGAATCTGAATGTTCCACCAAGTTAACGCATTGCCCTGTAATGAACACGTGGCATACTTGATTTTCTGGCTATCGAGGCACTAACTGATATCGATAACTGCCTCCATCTTCTCCAGCCATCTGGTTAGGGCTATCGCTCCGCCCTTCCCATCAAATTCCTTCAGTTTGCAGGCCACAAACTCCTTGTACGAACACCCCCTTCTAGCATTAACAACCCCAGTCTCAATACCGGCTGTTCCACCATTCCCGGTCTCCTGATTACTTTCGTTCCCAGTCGAGTTCCTATTACCTGCTTCAGTTTCAATCCCACCTTGACCTCTTTCTCCACCATCCTCATTATCATTGCCACCATCCCCGTGGGGATGGTGTTGCTGAACTGCATCGCTCACTTGGGCCACTATAGTCGGAATCAGCGCGGCTAGTTGTTGAGCGATCAAAGCTGCCATCTCAGAGTCTCCTGATCCCTGATTATTACTGGCAGGACCATCACTTGTTCTTTGTGCTCTACCTCTGCCTCTGCCTCCACCCCTCGGGGCTTCACTTCCTCCACTGTTGCTGCGGGTAACTTTTCGAGGCGGCATTTTCTAATCATAAAAGTAGTAAACACATAAGCTTTAACCATTTCAAATTATATTGTCCATATCGTTCATCAAGTCCAGCATTCCAAGTTAATATCACACTTATAGTCACCACACATCACATGCAAGTCGTGTAGTTCTCACACCATGAATTGGTAATGTCCTCACAATAGTCCATCATAACAATTGTAAATCCTTGTATATAATCACGTTTAGTCTAGCGAATGTTGTCTATCTCCTCCTCTTTCGAGGTTTCAGACATAACCTCCTCAGGGTCAATCTCAATGTCCGAGGTCAAGCGCAATAACATGATCTGTGAAGATCTCTTCGGGTTCAATACCCGAATTTGATAAACCAACTCGGCGCGCAGAGGGAACGGAAGATCCAATAGAAGCATGGCATAAGGAGTGAGCACAAGGGTTCACTCATAGGGTGAAAAGACCACAAAACAGATAGATAAACGAACAAGTAAAGAGGAACACATACATGAGATATAAAATGCACATAGATCCTAGCATGCAAATCTACATGAAGGTTCCTAGGTTATAGTCTAGGTCAAGCGAATTACCTAATTCTCTATAACCAATGGCTCTGATACCAGTCTGTCACACTCCCGCTAAAAGCGGAAACACGGGGATGTAACGAGACGGGATCGTCATATCACATGGTCGACAATAGAGATGCAATATAATAAATGATGATAAAGCGTGTCATGACGAAACCCGACACAAATGGAGACTTGTGTCGTGTTTAGTCAATATTCACGACAACATAGCCATAAGCATAACATGATAAATGATTCACATATTCAAATGAAGATAACATTGTATTGTAATTCCCACAACCCGGGAACAAGTATCAAAAGAATAATATTGTTTAATCAGACTACAACAATGGTCCAAAATGAATGTTTGTCAAATATGTTTAGTCTTAAAATGCATCCTAGGGTCTCCACTGAGGCAGCACACCTAGATCTTCAATTAGTATTGTCACCTGAAAAGATATGCTCAAAATGGTCAACAAAGTTGTTGGTGAGCTTGCAGGTCTAAATAGAAAAATAGTAATTAATGTTGTATAGTAAATGTTGTGGAATACCGTGAATACAGTTATAAGTAAGCAAAATCACATGACATTGAGCTTTGCAACCAAACCTAATGACGTACACACAGATCTTGTCAGAATATATTCACCCAAGGGCCTGTTCCTGGCCACTGTTGGTACCAACTAGTATACCAACAAACAAGGATGGGGGTGTCAACCCAGTAGTACTACGACTACCTATCCGTCGGTTCCCACACTGGAAATAAATAGTTGCAAAGAAAGTACCACATAGCCAACTCAAGCAAGTATCAGAGAAGTACTCACAAAACAGTAACACGTTGATTCCAAGTATATAAATTGTATGTAAGTTGTACAACATTGAAAATGAGTGAGCATACTTTTCCCCCATGTTTGTAAATGATTGAAATGTTGTATAAACATAAAAATGGGCCACGAAACTCACTTGTTAAGTGGTAAGTATGGATGATCAAAGTTTCCAAATGTTGTATGCTGTAAACGGTCAAACACCTATTGACAGTTATTGTTACGCAATAATGATATGTATAAAGTAAATAGTAACGTTCGGTCGGTTCGGGTTGTATCGGTTCGGTCGCGTGTAACACACACAAACAGACACACGTATTAGATCTTATGCAGATCTAAGTACTAGATATCGTCGCCATTGCTGATGATATTTGTGTAATAGTTTCATTGTTATTAAAGGAGTATTTGGTAAATATCATTAGTTACAAATCGGTTATTGATACTTGTAAAATGTTAGGTTGATTTGACTTGGAATAACATTAGTAAGTTTGTTAGTGTCGTTTAACATTGTCATTAGCAATGTCAACCGTGTCGATGTCACCTTAACATCACACGACATACGCACACCACACACAAGAAGGAAATTCACACACACCAACTTCAGTCGCACGACAGGACCAGACGCACGACTCAACTCTCCATCCGCACGAATCAACCCTCATTCGTACGAATCAGCTTTATTCGTACGATTGAACCTTCATTCATGCGACTCAACATTCAGTCGTACCACACAACACCCAAGCGCACAATTCAACATCCATACGCACGAATCAACCTTCATTCGTACGAATCAGCTTCATTCGTACGATTGAACCTTCATTTGTGCGACTGCCATTCAGTCATGCGATACACGCACAATCGCACACATTCATTCGGTCGCATGACTCAATCGCACACATTCATTCGCTCGCATGACTCAATCGCACACATACACACAGTCGCACGACTCAGTCGCACGACACACCCGGTTGCACAACTCAGTCGCACGATAGACACAGACGCATGACTCACCCAGTCGCACGGCTCAGTCGCATGGTCGACCCAGTCGCCTGAACAGTAGGTTCGCGACTGCAGAAGTGCAGAGCAGCCTTCGGCTGCTCCGTGCACGAGATTCACACCACAAGGACTTCCAGAAACACATTTCAAACACACCCAAACAAGAAGAACACGCAGAAAGATGTCACACGCACCCACATGACCTCATGTGCTCGGGTTGGTCCCGAAACACCCGAACCCTAAATGGACAGTCGTATACAAGCAAGAAAAGGGACGACCAAGGTCGTCTACCTGCAAGAAAGGAGTAGTCTCAGCTGTAGCCGGGGTCTTGCCGGTGAAAACGCGAAGAAACGGGGCGGTTTTGGTGCAAGGAGGAGGAGAAAGTGAAAGGAGAAGAAGATGAAGAAAATGAAGATGGAATGGAGGCTAGGGCTGGAAATGGGGTTTATATACTAGTTTGGCAAAATGTCACATTTGGTCCCTACACTTAGCCCCCGAGTTTCCCAAATTTGTTTCGGTTGAAAACGACTTTAATAGGTTAGTTATATTAATGATAAAAATGTATTTAATGATATTTGTAACTTAAAAATGGTTTTGTATATTTAGTGATAACGATGATGAAAATTGTAAAAGTTTTAAGGATAGCATACGTTTACGATAAGAACACAAACATAAAGATGGTAAAGCAAGCATAATATCCACACGAATAGCTCATAAAGATGAGACATGAATGAGCGAAGAAAAGTTAACGGAAATCCATGTTAATTGACGGACCTTTAGGTGACGGATGTCACAATTGATATTCATCAATTGTTCAAATCAATTCAACAAATACATTAACAAAATCCTTGATTTGAGATTAATAATCATTAACGGATTGACTGATTTGAGACCTTTATCACTTAATTATTCAATAATTAAGTTCTTGTCGTAAATTAGTTCATTACCCAATAGAATGTAAGGCCCCGTTCCCGGAACGCTTACAGTTGGATCCTCATCGCACATAAAACATATAATTACATTTGTATTTCATAAAACGTCGCAACGGAAACATTTAAAACTTTCTTCCATTTCAATATAATAGTTTTTGCCAAATAATACATCGTTATCCAATTACAAAATCCAAGTTGCATTACATCACAAAAGCATTATAAATGGATGCCACCCCAAAAGAGCCGAGTAGCCTCGCAGTGCCATCCTCAGCAACATTACCTGCCAACTGGAAACACATAAAAAGTCAGCGTTGCTGAGTGAGTTCTAGTTTTATAATAAAACATACTTTACTTTCATTAAAAACCGTTCGTTACTTTTGTATGATCACACATCATACGTACACATAGATAATATCATTATTATCTTCTTCATTCGTTAATTTCTATTCATTCAACGTGCGTCATTAACCCTTCACATTCTTTCATCATTACATCATTTCTTTCCATCGAAACCATAAACTTTACCCTTCAGTTTCCTGGTACTGGACCTAGGCCTATCATAGACCTTCTATAACGGTGCACAGCACCTCTGGCCATAGTACCTAAGGTAAAGTTTAGGGGTACCATTGCCACATGCAATACCCTTCTGTTTCCTGGTACTAGACCTAGGCCTATCATAGACCTTCTATAACGGTGCACTGCACCTCTGGCCACAGTACCTAAGGTATGCAACAATGGTTCTATACAAATGGTCAATCACAAAGAAAGACCCCGATGTGCATCCTCCCGGGGTAGCGAACCCACACACCGTTGGGCTAACACCTAATAATTGGCGTGTCCCGATATCCAATGCTTGCAAGACTTTTGTTACATTCATCATTCATTAATGCATGCATTCATCATGTTCCTCTTTTCATTATCTTCCACTTTACATTACATAATACTTTCATTTCATTCATTAACATTTCATCGTAAAGCCAAGGGAAAATAATCATACAATAAAAGGAACATCATCATACACAATCATCATCATCATACAGGGCAACATCATACATACATAACATTCATCATGCATAATCATGCAACATCATGCCCAATATAACCTCTAAGGTCTCAACAGTTGTCTTACATGAACTTACGGGAATCTTCCACGTCAAATCTTACATCTACACTTCCCCCGAAAGTTAGTCAATAAACAATGTTCTCCTCGGGTACACAAGCCCTACTTAGGCGTATGGGCACCCTTCAGTCGCATGGCCTCCCAGGCGACTGAACATCATGCGAATGGACCAATACGGATGAACACCTATGCGAATGGACATCAGGCGAATCGACCTATGCGAATGGACATATGCGGATAGACGCCTATGCGTATGGACACTCAGTCGCATGACCTTCATGCGTATGGCCTTCAGTCGCATGACTTCAGGCGCATGGGCTTCAGTCGCATACCCTTTGTACGAATGGACTTTAGTCGCATGGCCTCCAGGCGCATGGACCTCAGTCGCATAACCTTCAATCGCACACCTTACTGGAGCATGAACTTCAGTCGTATGATTTCCATGCGTATGGACCTTAGTCGCATGGCAATCATGCGCATGAACCTCAGTCGCACACCAGTTGGCCGTATGGCCTCCAGTCGCACCCCATTCGGTCGCCTAGCCCTAGCTGGTGCAGAATACAGCTCACTCCCGAACCAAATATGCCATTTTCGGCCTCCAAGCTCTCATAAACTCGATTTAAGCCCAAATCAACCATCCTAAACCTTAAAAACACCTACCACAACATCATACAAGCACACACAAGCCCGAAAACAAACTCCAAACGCATCCCACACAAACACATACATACGAGTCAAACACCCACATTTCAAAAACGGGTTTTCTATGTGTTCCAGCCCCAAAATCATTTGAAAACATGTAAAGTAGGGGTCCTAGAACTCACACAATCAACCACAATGAGAAGAGCTTCGAATCAACACGCCACACTTCGATTTTCACGCTCTAATCCACACGAACCAAGCTCGAGACCAATTTTCTTCCTCTTCTCTCTCTCTAATCCGAAAATTATGAGTGTGGGGGAGGGTGTTGGATGCCTTCCCCCTTTTATACTCCCACTCATCCAACCTTCTTCCGTTTTGTCAAGTTTGGTCCCCCGACTTTGGACTTTATTTCTTTTTCTTCCTTCATCAGCTTAGAGAAAATATCCGGGCGTTACAAGTCCACCCCCCTTAAATAGGTTTCGTCCCCGAAACCTATTATTCCTCGAACAAACGTGGGTAATGCTGCCTCATCTCTTCTTCAGTCTCCCACGTAGACTCGGATCCTTTCCTGTGCTTCCACTGAACACGCACAAGAGGAACCGTTTTATTTCTCAGCCTATTCTCTTTTCGATCGATGATTGCCACTAGTTGCTCCACATAATTGAGTCGTTCGTCTACTTCGATATCTTCTAGTGGAACAATCATATCTTCATCTGCCAAGCACTTCCTTAGATGAGATACATGGAATGTCGGGTGAATTCCACTTAACTCATCCGGTAACTCCAGCCTATAGGCCACCTCTCCTACTCAAGCAATGATTCGGAAAGGGCCTATGTACCTCGGGCTCAACTTGCCCCGCTTTCGGAAACGAATGATACCCTTCCATGGTGAGACCTTCAACATAACCCAGTCACCCACCTGGAACTCAATCGGTCTGCATCGTTTATCAGCACACGACTTCTGTCTATCTTTGGCTGCCTTCATGAAGGCTTTGATCCTTTCAAGCTTCTCAGTCGTAGCCTCGATCACCTCGACGCTCCCTAACTCCTTCTGACCAATATCACCCCAACAAACGGGCGTTCTGCATCTCCTACCGTATAGCATCTCATAAGGGGCATACCAATGCTGGCATGATAACTGTTGTTGTATGAGAACTCAGCTAACGGTAAGTGGTCATCCCAACTTCCTCCAAAGTCGATAACACATGCCCAAAGCATGTCCTCCAATGTCTGAATGGTCCTTTCTGACTGACCATCAGTCTGGCGATGATAAGCCGTGCTAATATGTAACCTCGTCCCTATAGCTTCGTGGAATTTCTTCCAAAATTTAGATGTAAACCGGGTGTCACGATCAGACACAATAGACACCGGCACACCATGACGAGTTACAATTTCCTTGATGAACAGATCAGCCAACCTCTCAGATGAATATGTCTCGTGAATCGGTAGGAAGTGAGCACTCTTCGTCAAGCAGTCAACAATCACCCATATAGCATCATACCCTTTCGGGGTACGTGATAGCTTTGTAATGAAATCCATGGTGATGTGCTCCCACTTCCGTTTCGGTATATCCAAAGGTTGAATCTTCCCATACGGCTTCTGATGCTCGGCCTTCACCTGTAGACAAGTGAGGCATTTACTCACATACTCCCCCACATCAAGCTTCATACCCGGCCACCAATAATCTTTCTTCATGTCTTGGTACATCTTTGTGTCACCAGGATGAATAGAGTATCGAGTCTTGTGAGCTTCATCCATAATCTTCACCTGTAGATCCCCAAAGCGAGGAATCCACATTCGTCCAAATCGGGTTCTAACACCAAGTGTGTTTTCACCCAACTCCGTGACCAGACCTCTCATTCTTTCAGAGTTAAGATGATCTTCTTTCAATGCTTCATCTTGAAACTCCTTGACTTGCTTCATTACATCGGAGGTCATGATCAGCTGATAAGCTTTCACCCGAATCGGCTCGGGTCTCTCCTTTCGACCAAGGGCATCCGCCACCACGTTGGCTTTGCCCGGATGGTAATGGATCTAGCAATCATAGTCTTTTATGAGCTCCAACCATCTTCTTTGTCTCATGTTCAGGTCCTTCTGCTCAAAGAAGTACTTCAGGCTCTTGTGGTCAGTGGATATGGTGCACTTTGTCCCGTACAGGTAGTGCCTCCAAATCTTTAACGCAAAGACCACGGATGCTAGCTCCAAGTCATGAGTAGGATAATTGACCTCATGAACCTTCAACTGTCGGGATGCATAGGCTATAACCTTTGTTCTCTGTATTAGCACACACCCCAACCCCGTGTAAGAAGCATCAGAATAAACCACCAGATCTTCAATTCCATCGGGTAATGACAGAACGGGAGCTTGGGTCAATCTCTTCTTCAATTCCTCGAACGCCTTCTCTTGAGCTTGACCCCATACAAACTTCACCTCTTTTCAAGTCAACTTAGTTAGTGGAGAAGCGATCTTGGAGAAGTCTTGGATAAACCTTCGGTAGTAGCCCGCCAACCCAAGAAACTACGGCTCTCGGATGGCGTCTTTGGAGACTTCCATTGCATCACTGCCTCCACCTTTGCCGGGTCCACCATAATCCCGTCAGGATTCACCACATGACCAAAGAACTGAACCTCGCGCAACCAGAACGTGCACTTGGAGAATTTAGCATACAACGTCTCCCTTCTCAGCATCTCCAACACTTCTCCAATGTGACTGGCATGCTCATCCTCGTTCTTTGAATAAATTAGGATGTTATCAATAAACACGATTACTGATTTATCCAACATCGGCCGACACACTCGATTCATCAAATCCATAAAAGCAGCTGGCGCGTTAGTTAAAATAAAGGACATAACAAGAAACTCGTAGTGCCCATAACGGTACGGAAAGTTGTTTTAGGAATGTCTTGCTCTTTCACTTTCAACTGATGGTAGCCAAATCGAAGATCTATCCTTGGGAACCAACTGGCACCTTGGAGCTGATCAAACAAATCATCAATCCTCGGTAACGGGTATCGGTTCTTCACTGTCAACTTGTTCAACTCACGGTAGTCAATACACATCCTCATGCTACCGTCCTTCTTCTTCACAAATAAGACCGGAGCACCCCAAGGAGTGATACTCGCCCTAATAAACCCCTTGTCGAGCAACTCCTGTAGCTGTTCCATCACCCCAAGTCAATACACTCCTTCTTCCATTTCAATATAATAGCTTTTGCCAAATAATACATCGTTATCCAATTACAAAATCCAAGTTTCATTACATCACAAAAGCATTATAATTGGATGCCACCCCAAAAGAGCCGAGTAGCCTCGCAATGCCATCCTTAGCAACATTACCTGCCAACTGGAAACACATAAAAAGTCAGCATTGCTGAGTGAGTTCTAGTTTTATAATAAAACATACTTTACTTTCATTAAAAACCATTCGTTACTTTTGCATGATCACACATCATACGTACATATAGATAATATCATTATTATCTACTTCATTCGTTAACTTCTGTTCATTCAACGTGCGTCATTAACCCTTCACATTCTTTCATCATTACATCATTTCTTTCCATCGAAACCATAAACTTTACCCTTCAGTTTCCTGGTACTGGACCTAGGCCTATCATAGACCTTCTATAACGGTGCACAGCACCTCTGGCCACAGTACCTAAGGTAAAGTTTAGGGGTACCATTGCCACGTGCAATACCCTTCTGTTTCCTGGTACTGGACCTAGGCCTATCATAGACCTTCTATAACGGTGCACTGCACCTCTGGCCACAGTACCTAAGGTATGCAACAATGGTTCTATACAAATGGTCAATCACAAAGAAAGACCCCGATGTGCATCCTCCCGGGGTAGCGAACCCACACACCGTTGGGCTAACACCTAATAATTGGCGTGTCCCGATATCCAATGCTTGCAAGACTTTTGTTACATTCATCATTCATTAATGCATGCATTCATCATGTTCCTCTTTTCATTATCTTCAACTTTACGTTACATAATACTTTCATTTCATTCATTAACATTCATCGTAAAGCCAAGGGAAAATAATCATACAATAAAGGAACATCATCATACACAATCATCATCATCATACAGGGCAACATCATACATACATAACATTCATCATGCATAATCATGCAACATCATGCCCAATATAACCTCTAAGGTCTCAACAATCGTCTTACATGAACTTACGGGAATCTTCCACGTCAAATCTTACATCTACACTTCCCCTGAAAGTCAGTCAATAAACTATGTTCTCCTCGGGTACACAAGCCCTACTTGGGCGAATGGGCACCCTTCAGTCGCATGGCCTCCCAGGCGACTGAACATCATGCGAATGGACCAATGCGGATGAACACCTATGCGAATGGACATCAGGCGAATGGACCCTATGCGAATGGACCTATGCGGATGGACGCCTATGCGTATGGACTCTCAGTCGCATGACCTTCATGCGTATGGCCTTCAGTCGCATGACTTCAGGCGCATGGGCTTCAGTCGCATACCCTTCGTACGAATGGAATTCAGTCGCATGGCCTCCAGGCGCATGGACCTCAGTAGCATAACCTTCAATCGCACACCTTACTGGAGCATGAACTTCAGTCGTATGACTTCCATGCGTATGGACCTCAGTCGCATGGCAATCGTGCGCATGGACCTCAGTCGCACACTAGTCGGTTGTATGGCCTCCAGTCGCACCCCATTCGGTCGCCTAGCCCTAGCTGGTGCAGAATACAGCTCACTCCCGAACCCAATCTGCCATTTTCGGCCTCCAAGCTCTCATAAACTCGATTTAAGCCTAAATCAACCATCCTAAACCTTAGAAACACTTACCACAACATCATACAAGCACACACAAGCCTGGAAACAAACTCCAAACGCATCCCACACAAACACATACACACGAGTCAAACACCCACATTTCAAAAACAGGTTTTCTATGTGTTCTAGCCCCAAAATCGTTTGAAAACATGTAAAGGAGGGGTCCTAGAACTCACACAATCGACCACAACGAGAAGAGCTTCGAATCAACACGCTACACTTCGATTTTCATGCTCGATTCCACACGAACCAAGCTCGAGACCATTTTTTTCTCTTCTCTCTCTCTAATCTGAAAATTATGAGTGTGGGGGAGGGTGTTGGATGCCTTCCCCCTTTTATACTCCCACTCATCCAACCTTCTCCTGTTTTGGCAAGTTTGGTTTCCCGACTTTGGACTTTATTTCTTTTTCTTCCTTCGTCGGCTTAGAGAAAATATCCAGGCTTTACAAAGAAACTCTGTTTTAGTTGAACTCTAATACTTGACTAGAATGAGTAACTGTGTCGGTGGATCATCATACCAACCTCCAAAGTTGGAAACCAAAGCGGATTTTAAATCCTGCAAAATCAAGTTCAGGAATCATGTGAATTATATTGATTCTGACTTATGGGTATCAATAACTGAAGGTCGTTATATTCCACCCGTTCTTGGGCTGGATTATAATGACAATAATCAACCCATAAGTACAAAAGATCTATCACTTGAGAATGTTAAAAAGGTTAAAGTCGATATTAGAGCATACAGTCTGCTTAGTATGGCTTTACCTGAAGAAATAATAATCATGTGTGAGAACTATAAAACAACAAATTCCTTGTTGAAGATACTTCATACACTCTGTGAAGGGAGTGATGAAATCAGAAGCATAAGGAAGGATACTCTTCACTCATAATATGAAACATTTTATCATATTGAGGGTGAATCAATTCCTCAACAACTACACAGGTTTATGCAATGGTAACCGAGATGAACATCTTGGAGTTGAAGTATACCAATGAGGAATTAAACAAAAGCCCCATACTTTGCCTGAAAGTTGGAAGGTGTCCATGTTCAAGAACACCCTTGATCTTAAAACCACTGGTTTAGATACATTGGTGGCTAAAGTTGAAGCTCTTGAAATGGATGAAAAGTCAAGAAATAAGAGTGTGAGAACACATGTCACTCCTTATCATTTTAAAGAAACCAAAAGTGCTGGAAGTGCTTTTATTTCTAACAATCATAGTGACAACTCTTGTACTTTGAGTGAAGATGAAGAAGAAGTAAGTTTTATGCCTCAAATCCTTCAAAAACAATCTTCTCAAAGTAAATCAGGAAAAGAAAAAGGAAGATCTGATGAGAGAAAAGATGCATCCACATCATCAGCAAAGTCTTCTTCAAACAACAATCAAGTAGAGTCCATCACTGTGATTCTGGACTCTAAAGAGCAAAAAGCTGTATTTGCAGCTTTCAGCTCAAGCTTTCAAGCTTACTTGGGAAGCACTTTAACTCCTGCCAACATCTGCCAACAAGACCTAGAAGAACTTCATCCAGATGTAGTAGAGGAAATGGATCTTCAGTGGCAAATGACAATGATTGCATATAGAGCCAAGAAGTACCTGAGAAGAAACAAAAATTTGGTTGCAGCATGTAAAACAACTAAAATTGGTGTTGATAAGTCAAAAGTGAGATGTTTCAAGTGCAATCTCTACGGGCACTTCTCAAGAGAATGTAGTCAACAATCAACTCCTGACATGAGACAAAATCAGCAACATCAGTCTCATCAACATCAATCTCATCAACCAACAACATCTCAAAGATCTTTCAGACAACCTCAGCTAACCAACTTATCCCCACCAACCACAAATGCATCAGTAGGGCCTAGTAATTTAAAAGAAACTAGGTTGATCATTTTACAAGATGGAACTTGTGACTGGAGCATGTATGAGAAGGAAGTGTTGGAATAGAATCAAGCTCTAATGGCCAACATGGAGAACAAAGTTCCACCTATGGCTAGAGAGGTAAGAGATAGACTATGTTCTTCATTATGTGTTGAGGAAGTTGAAAGATATAGAGTCCATGCTCAACAACTGGCTGACAACATAAAAGAAACAATGATGTTAAATGAATCTCATGTAAGAGAGCATAAACTATATCAAATCAAAATTAACTCTTTACAGAAAGATTTAGATAAACTTGTTTCAGAAAATTACAGTTTAAAAGCGCAAGTTGAGCATCTGACCACTTCCTTAACAAAATCCATGGCTGATCATGCATCAACTGAAGTGAAACTTCAGAAGTTTCAACTTTCATCTTAGCAATATGAGAAATTATTAAATTCTCATATTGAATCAAAGAACAGGTATGGGTTGGGATATAATGCTGTGGCACCCCCTCTGAATGATAACTATACAACTTTTCCTTAAACTATGACAAACAGTTTGTCAATAATTTTGTGCCATGCACCAAGTTTGAATCAAAATCTAATCAACCAATAAATAACAATGAATCTGAGGTTAGTGAAACTGAGTCTTCTGAATCAGAACAAGTCAAACAAAATGACTCAGAATTTGACTTTCATGAATGTGATGGCTTGGATGATTCTGATGAACATGATGATAAATATGCGAATGAACTGGATATTGGTAAGAATGTTTCATTTGAACCAATTATTCCTAAAGTCCTTCAAGAAACCAAGCTGCCTTATCCTCCTAAGCAAAGAAACATGTTGAAAACTATTTGCAAGAGAATAGCTCAGTTGAATGAAGGACTTCAAGAACTTAACAAGGAACAAAAACCTTCAACAGAAGTTAATGAGAAGTGCACATCTACTGAAGAAGTACACACATCTTCCATAGAAAAGGTAAAGCAACCACAATCCGCAGAACTTTTTCGGAAGAAGAAAGTTTCTTCATCAGTAGCAGATCTGCGGAAGAACAAAATCTACTAAGTCAGTAGAAGATCTGCGGAAGCTAAAGGCTGCAACCAATAAGAGAACAAAACAGAAAGTTGTGAATCCTAACCAACATAATCTAGTTGATAAACAAGAACCCTTTGATATTATGTCAGGAAAGGGGAAGGATACATCTACTGCAAAAGTTGAAAAAGAATTAAAGACTCAAAGGAAGAAAAAGAAGAAGAAAGTGCTTGATTCAGAAAACGAGTCAGAGGAAAAGCATTGCAAATGGTGTGATATGAAAAATCACAACACTAAAGACTGTTACTTTAGCAATTATTACTCTATTTTCAATATGAACAATCACATGACTTCTGATTGTTACTTCAACAAACATTGTGCAATTTGTAACAAAAATAACCATTCCAGTCAGGAATGTTATTTTAACAAAAAGAACAAGACAAAGAGCACAAAGAAGCAACAATCTGAGAAGGATGAATCAGACTCTCAATCCAGTGATAGTCAAGAAGACTCAAAACCAAAGAAGCAGCAGCAAAAACAAAAGTTTCCAAAACCAAAGAAGAATACATTTGCTGATGGCAAACCTTTGAAGAAAGAGAAACCACATCAGCAACTCAAAACACCTCACAAAAAGGTGGATTTAACAGATAAGAAAGCAAATACTAATGATACATTCTTTGATCATTTTGAAAAGGGTACTCACATACCACATTCAAAATCAAAGGATGGTGAAACTTTCTACAATCAAGGTTCATCATCAAAATCAAAGCAGCAAACAAATAAAGAAAATGTGAATGAAGAAGAGATTGAGAAACAAGAACAGAGTTCCACAAGCTCATCTTCAACAGAATCATCCTCACCACAAACAACACATAATGAATCAATTGAGTCTAAAATTAATACTGAAACATCAAGACTCATTCATGAGGGAGTTATAATTTTAGAAACTGCTGGAAAACCCAAGATCATTAAGGCTTGGGTTCCCAATTCTAACTGATTTCTTTATGTGTGCAGGAACAAACATGGAGAGCTGACAACAAGTGGTATGTTGACAGTTGTTGTTCCAGGCATATGACAGGAAACTGTTCTCTTCTCCATGACTTCAAACACAAAAATGCCTCTTATGTGGCATTTGGTGGGGATAAGAAGGGAGGTAAAATTGTTGGTGAAGGAATGGTAACTAATGGTGTGCTCAAATTTGAGAAAGTAAATTACTATGAAAATTTACAATATAATTTACTGAGTGTGTCTCAAATTTGTGATCAAAATTATACCATATTATTTGATAACTCTAATTGTTACATTCTTAAGCCAGGTTTTTCAATTCCAGAAGACTGGATCCTTCTTAAAGCATCAAGAAAAGGAAACACATATGTTTTGGATATGAACAATACTGCACTCACAAGTAATGAAACATGCCTGCTATCTAAGTCATCAGAAGATGAATCTCAGTTGTGGCATAGAAGGCTTGTTCATTCCAACATGAAGAATATGAATAAGTTGGTGAAAAATGACTTAGTCATTGGACTGCCAAAGAAAGAATTTTATTGTTCAAAAAGGAAAACAACATTGGGTGTCACATAAATCCAAAATTATCAATACAAACACAACACCACTCAAATTGCTTCACATGGATCTTTTTGGTCCAACCAATGTGATGAGCATTGGAAAAAGGCAATATTGTTTTGTGGGTGGATGATTTCACTAGATTCACATGGGTCTTTTTCCTAAAACAAAAAAGTAAAACATCAGAAACATTAATGGATTTTGTCACTAAAATTGAAAATCAACTTGATCTAAAAGTTAAAATTTTCAAGAGTGACAATGGGTCTGAATTTGTGAATACTGTCTTAGATTCTTTTTGCAGGATTAAAGGCATTGCAAGGCAATTTAGTGCACCAAGAAATCCACAACAAAATGAAGTTGCTAAAAGAAGAAACAGAACTCTCATTGAAGCAGCAAGGACAATGCTCGCTGATTCACAATTGCAATTCACCTTTTGGGCTGAAGCAGTGAACACAACATGCAATGTTCAAAAGAGGACATTAATGGTCAAAGAACATAACAAAACACCATATGAGCTTTTATTTAAAAGAAAACCTTACATAGCATATCTTAGATCTTTTGGGTGTTATGTATCTGTTTTAAACACAAAAGAACAATTAGGAAAGTTTTCAGAGAAAGCCTATGATGGTCTCTTTGTTGGATATTCTTCAACATTTAAATCATATAGGATTTACATTCCACAACAAAACATTATGGAAGAAACACCTAATGTGTCATTTGATGAATCCTTATTTTCAAACTCTGTTAAAGGATCATTATGGTTGTTTGATATAGATGCACTCACAGACTCATTTAACTCTGGTTATTTGAATACTGCAGGTTCTGCGGATACATGCTATCCATTTGTTCCTCCAAACATGAATGAAGTGTCATTATCTGGTGAACCTCCAAGAATACAAACTTTAAGTGTTATTGAACAAGGAACTACAAATCATGCAAATAATGCAGCACAAGACCAGCCAAATGGATCTACATCCTCAGATGAAAACACTACATCAGCAGCTGCTAACTCTGCAACCACAGATGAGTGTTCTACTTCCGGAGATATGGATATTGCATCAGCAGATGTTCCATCCACATCAGTAGATATTCCACACATAGGAGATGGTCCATTACATTCCAAAGAGTTAATGTCAGCGGATCAACAAACATCATCCGTAGATGTTCCTGTAACTCATGCGGAAGTTCAAAACATATCCGTAGATGTTCCTGCGGAAGGCATTCACAATGTAGCTGATGTACAAAATGAGGAGGGATATTATTTAGCTTCAGATGATCCACATGATGAACAATTTGATTATTTCATAAATTCCTCATCTTAGTTGGGTCCCTCTTCATCAATGAATATGACTAACTTGGGATCATCTGTTCCAGTTGAGTCTATTCCAACTACAAGAATTCATCAGACTCATCCAATGGATAACATTATTGGTGTCTTTTCACTTGTTTTCTTTCACAAGTGGTTCCTCTAAATATCACAGCTGCACTAAAAGATAATAATTGGATTGAAGCTATGCAGGAAGAGCTTCAACAATTCAGAAAGCAGAAAGTCTTGAATCTAGTTGATCTACCTGAAGGTCAACATCCAATTGGCACAAGGTGGCTCTTCAAAAATAAACTAGATGACAAAGGTATAATTGTGAGAAACAAAGCAAGGCTGATTGCACAAGGATACACTCAAGAGGAAGGGATAGATTATGATGAGTTTTTGCACTAGATACAAGGATGGAAGCCATAAGAGTATTCCTAGCCTATGCCTCATATAAGAAGTTCACAGTCTATCAAATAGATGTCAAGTGTGCTTTCTTATATGGGAAAATTGATGAAGAGGTCTATGTAGCTCAACCTCTTGGTTTTGAAGATCCTGATTACCCACATAGAGTATACAAGCTTGACAAAGCTTTGTATGGTCTTCATCAAGCTCCAAGAAAGTAGTATGAAACATTATCATCTTTCTTGCTCAAGAATGGATATAAAAGGGGAACTATTGATCAGACTCTCTCTCAAACAAGAACATAAAGACCTCTTAGTTGTTCAAATTTATGTAGATGACATTATATTTGGATCAAGAAACAAGAGACTGCGTGTAAGCTTTGAAGAGTTGATGAAATTTGAATTTCAGATGAGTTCAATAGGAGAATTAACCTTCTTTCTTGGTCTACAAGTTCATAAAAAACTAGATGGCATCTTTATTAATCGAGAGAAGTATATTCATGAAATCTTGAAGAAGTACAATCTTGCTGATACATCTTTATGCAAAACACCTGCTTCAGCAATTGATAAGATTGTACCTGATCCTACAGGAAAATATATTGATCAAAGATTGTATAGATCAATGATAGGATCTCTCATGTATTTAACTACCAGCAGGCCTAACATAATGTTTGCTTTGTGTGTTTGTGCTAGGTACCAATCAGATCCAAAAGAGTCTCATCTGAATGTTGTTAAGAGGATCTTCAGATATCTGAAAGGAAAACCATACCTTGGCCTTTGGTATCCAAAAGATGGTGACTTCACTCTCTACTCATATTCAGATAGTGACTTTGGAGGATGCAACAACAATAGAAAATCCACAACTGGTGGGTGTCAGTTCATAAGACCAAGACTTGTTTCATGGTAGTGTAAAAAGCAAACAAATGTATCTGTATCCACAACTGAGGCTGAGTACATAGCTGCTTCAGCTGGTTGCTCTCAAGTTCTTTGGTTGCAAAACCAATTACTTGATTATGGTTACAATTTCCTTCAAACACCAATTCATATTGACAATTCAGCTACTAGGTTCATCACTGCTAATCTAGTGCAACATAGTAAAACAAAACATATTGAAATTAGATACCATTTTTTGAGAGATTGCTTAGAAAAAGATTTAATCAAGTTAGTCAAAGTGGATATAACAAATCAGCTTGCTGATTTATTCACTAAAGCCTTTGATTCAATTAGATTTCATTTTCTAATTGAGTCTTTGGGCATGATTAACGTAGATTAATCATCATTAACGAAGAAAAGCATGTGTCTTTTCATGTAAATAGTCATAAATAAAAACCAAAAACATTAAGAAAAACATACAAATATACAAAAATATTGACTTTATTTATTTTGTCATTTGTTTCAGCATGACATATATATGGGAAATGATAGTACACTATGCCTTTGCTTGCTTCCTGAGTACTTAAATTTCATAAAATCTGATCAAAAGTTTCTTGATATGTGAGTAGGTTCATCTTGAGTGGAAACTACACTAACAACATGCCTAACATAATGCAAAAGTGATTGTATGTGGGAAACTCCATTTTGAGGATACAACAAATGAGTCATATTCTGATGTGACCAAATCACTCATCTAAGCACACTATGTACCAACACTTTGTAATCTCTATCTTTACAAAGCATATTCCCTCTGTTTTATGTAAACAAAGACCTAGGCTTATGATCACTTTGGTATACATTTGTAACCAACAAATGAACAGATCATGATCCTCATCATCCCTCTATTTTGTGTAAACAAAGACCTGGGTTAAAGGCACCTCTGTTTTACGGAAGTAAAGACCTGGTGACCTGATGATATCATACCTTTCCTCTCAAAAGAATCCTCTGTGATCAACTGTATATTAACTTAAGAGCTATTGCATCAATGCATTAATGAGATGTCAAATACATCTCTAGATAGAACTTATAACCTAAAGTACATAGTTTCTAAGGGTGAAAAAATGATGATTTGTCTCACAAAGGGAGGACAAACTCTAATGTGAATTGAATATGGAGCCCATAACTGCTTCTCTCCAATAAACATCAAAACATGATAAACAGCATGCGTAGTTGATACCATACTCTTGTTTGAATTTAAGTGGAAAAACATACTTGCAATCAGAACAAGAATCATGTCTCATTTCATTAAACAAATCAAAAAGGAATATGCTTAGTGTTATAGTATGATCCTGTAAGGATTCCTATAAGTCTGATGCAGCCAAAACATCCAAAGTCTCTCTGCATGCATGCACTAAAGAACGAAGTAGAAATGCTTTGGAAGTTTTACACCATGCACTAGAAATATTCTAAGTGTAAAATCTTCCGAAGCCAAGACCAACATCTTCCGAAGCCAAAAGTGAAGTCTTCCAAAGCTTCAAAGACAAAGTCTTCCGAAGCCAAAGAGTGAAGACAAATTTCTTCCGAAGACTTTTAGAGATATGCCTTTATCTGATGTACTTTACCATAAAGCTGGACCACCTGTCCGCTGCTACTCAGTAAAGTCACCAACTTACATGAGTTGGTGAAAGGTCCATGCTTTTGGTAACTGTACATTGAGGTCTTGAGTCCATGCTTTCTACTTTATGTACTTTTATCCTTTTTGTAATATATTAGGATATGAGCTATGGCATGTCATAGTCACTAGTCAAAAGGCAGATCTGCCTTTTGACTCTACATTTGATTTTGTAGTTGTCTAGTCAATTGTATCCAGCTGGCCTTCAAAGTATGGCCGGCTGTAAGATGTAGTATAAAGTATCTCAAGTACTTGTAACTTTCTATCGATGCTTTGTAATTTGTAATAGAACTTGAGAAGCAATATACAGCATTCTTGAAAACCAAATACTTGTGTTGTTTGCAATCTAGTTCTGTCTCATATTTACTTGTGTTCTTAGCATCTTTCATTAACAAGTTAACCAGTTCCCTATTTGATCTGTTAAGTGTTCTAAGCAACTCTCCTCATTGTGTTGTTGTGTTGTAAGTGCATACCCTTTACCAGTCCTGCAGATCCTATTATATGTTTATATATGCTTGTACATAGAAATTAATTCAATTTTATTTCTTTTAGCTTATTTATTTTTCAGTACTCTTGGATAGTCATGTGCCTTTCATGATATTCTTCACATAAATTTATGATAAATGCCTCATTCAACATTAATCATAAATTTACCTCAAGTGCATCTCTAACAGGCAATCCAAACTGGATAGATTCTCAAGGCATATTTCTTCAAGAATCATTGGAATATTCGAGGGGAGAACCTACAACTACTCGAAATACATCTTTGGTTGTCTGTGTGACCAAATCAGCGTGCAAAAAACTAATAAGATGTATATCTTTCCGAGGTTCTTACAACTGATCATCAATGCAGAGCTGCCTGGAATAGACAGAGATGGTGATGTATTTGTTCAAGCTCATTTAGGAAGATCTGTCCTGAAAAAGATTAGTGGAAAATGCCAAGGTGAAGACATGCCTATGTTTGCTCATATCGCTGATCCTAATGCCAACATTTCACCAGAGCTGGTGTGGGAAGACCAGCAAGATAGTTCACCTGCTGATACTGAGCAAGCCTCACATTCCCCTCCTCAATGACCCATACATCACCATCATCAATCCCCATAACCTCAATCACCAAGCAGTCAAAACACCCAGCCAATCTCTCCAATCCACCCTCAATAACCAATTCATTAACAACCTCCAACTCCTCAAAATCAATCACCTGAGAGTGTTCATACATAGCCTATCTCTGCTACTTAATCTCAAAACTCAGTTCACACTGGTGAGACTGAGTTAGCATCTCAAGCCAGCACTGTTCCATTATCAATAACCAAATCTCAAACCCCTGTTCTCTCCAATGATACTAAGCCTGTCTCACCAATCACTGATCTTCAACATCAACATCAACTTGATCAAGAACTAGTAGATCAAATAGTTGAGTCTAGTTTGAGCTCAGCAAATATAGCCCCTGCTGAAGGTAATGAGGATGAGATTGCTGATGAACATCCAGAAGGTGAAGATTAAGCTAACTATGTTGACGTTATAGCCTATCATGAAGATGACCTGGAAGATGATAATATTGATGTGAGCAAAAGTTATCTGGATGCTGAGTATAACGAACGAATCATCAAGTCAAACAAAAGGTTGGAAAGAATAAGAGAATTAAACGGAATGATGAAAGAAAAGGAGGAGTTGATGAGTTAACAAAAAGCAAAACTGATGAGATTAAGAGAAGATGCTCAAACCAATAATGAGGTAATTGATGCATTACATGAACCGGTAAGAGAACTCAAGGATTCAGTGAAACATGAA
>CM046031.1:43123573-43246849 GCA_025215565.1 Flaveria ramosissima
AACTCGTGGGATGTGGCAGTAAATCTCTTTATCACAAAATATAAAATCTTATTTTACTACGATACTAAGTCTAACAACGTAAAAAAACACCGTGTAACCAACGGATATTGACATGGAATGTAGTAACATATAATAATTATAACAATTATAAAAATAATAATATTTAAAAAAACCAAACACTAATGATAAAATTCACCAAAGAAACCCTTTAAAAAATACGGTGGAGAAGCAGGTGGCGATAATTTAATCAAAATAATAATAATAAGTAATAATCAAAATATCAATAAAAAAACTTATGCATACTATTTCCTAAGGGGTAATAACCTACAACAATCACGTAACTTTTAATTATTTCTTATTATGTATAGCAGAAGTATTCAAGTTCGAGTGCTGCACAAAATGTCTTAAATAACCTGCATTATATATTTCTCTTTTGATGTTCACATTCATACTAGCAAAAGCTAGTGTTTTTTTACAACCTGCTCGTGGGGCGTGTGCAGTGGCGGAGCTTTGGTGTTTTCATAGGGGAGCGGGGGTAAAATTAATTTTTTTAAGGTGGACGAACTCGTTATAACTAAAAAACTTATACTACCGAACAAAACTTTACATAACCGAAACAAAAATTAACTACTGACGAAAAAGAGGGGGGGCCCTCCAGGCCCCTTCAATGCTTCGCCCCTAGGAGTGCGCCACACAGTTTTTTTTGCCCTACATTGTACATGATGGCTTTTGTCTATTTAACGTCTATATTCTAGGATACTGTTCTATAATGACAAAAGAAATTAACAGCCGGTGACGGTTTCAAAAGTCTTCTCTTTTTTTTTTCTAAAGGCATGTCCTTCTTCCGGTCACTTACGTTGTCGTCTATTTTATATTTACATTCAAGAGTATGCTCTTGAAATAGCAAAAAAAGGTGAAGTTGTCAGCATTTTCAAATGTCTATTCAACCACTTGTCACTTGTTCTTGTCCTTTTTGCCCGTCGGTGCATTGGCGGCTGCAAAAGAAGGCTGTATTAGCCATCTGTGTAGTTATATATGGTTTTTAAACATTTGATTATTGTTTATTTACATATTAGATCAGGTCTTCGTATGCGTTACTGTTGTGCAGTTAGCTTTTTAAGCTATGTTTGTTATTGTAAGCTTCATTTGTGAGTTGAATGTTCGATATATATTAGTGTTTAAACCATTTGCCTTCTGTTATTTTTACATGTTGTTTCCATTTATGCGAAACGTAGACATGTTATAATGGAACATCACTTTAGTGCAAAGTATTATCATTTACTCAAATGACATGTAGTGCTGTCTGCTAATCAAGCCAATATTACTAAGGCTAACACATTCTCATCATGCTCATTAGTGCAAAGTATTATCATTTACTCATGAGGCATGTAGTGTTGTCTGCTGATCAAGCCAATATTATTAAGGCGTTCTCATTATGCTCACTGTGTAACAAATATATTACAATTGCATGACTGATATATGCTATATAGTTACCAAATGAAATCAAGTCTAGTAGCCTACAATACTAATTATGGATGCCATATAGTTTGTTGGTGTGAGGATTGAATGAGATGTCGAAATCTCAAATTCTTAAATGAGTTTTATGAGAAATGGGTTTCTGGGTCGGAAATTTCTTGAACCAATGCGTCGCTCACACGAATGCAGCTCCGAAATCTCTGGCTTGCGAGAGGTTCTTTTTGGGTACTAAAACCGTTTTTTTGTTTAAACAACATAGAATTTATGGAGTAATTAATCATTATTGCAAAAAAACCATTTGCTGATGATGGTCCAGTTTTGCACAGAGTGGTTACATTGGTACGAAACTCACACCAGCAAATTCGATAGCTCCGTTTCTACAACTTTTGGCTACCTTTCAGGCAAGTGCGAGGGAATTGTGTCAAACACAAGCCTGATTCTCCTCGTGTTCTTCTGTTTTTGTTCATTCTTTTTTTTTTTTGCAGGACTTCTTTTCACTGCTACTTGTATTCTCTTTATTGAAATTACATTCGATTTCTCGTTACTAATTATTATACTATTTCTAACAAACTTAAACAAATTTTTCTAATGGTTCATCGAGCAACCAATTCCGACCTCCGCCGGGTCTCTGCGATCTTCACTTCTGCTATTGTTGTTACCACTACATTGGTAGCACCGTTGCATAACATGGTTGCAAGCGATGCTGAGAATCTGAGAAGTTCACCGGTGTGAACTTTAAACGTTGACAGCAAAAGATGTTCTTTTATTGAAGGAGAAATTGATGCTTAATCTGTGAACTCTAATATTCTTTTGTGGGTGTCTTGGAATGCAAATACACAACAGAGGACGCAGGCACTAAGAAATTTGTGGTGGCTAAATTCTTGGATTTTAAAATGATTGACTCCAAAACTGTTATGAGTCAAGTCCAAGAGTTGCAGGTTATTCTTCATGATATTCATGCAGAAGGAATGATGCTTAGTGAGACCTTTCAAGTTGCAGCTATGATCGAAAAATTGCCACCAAGCTGGATTGATTTCAAGAACTATCTCAAACATAAGCGAAAGGAAATGACTACTAAATTTGCAAAGGCTAAAGTGTCTAAAGGTGAAGTTGTAATTACCTCGAAGGTGAACAACAAACGCCAGAACTGTAGGGTTCTTGTGATGTATTAGAAACCCGAGAATTCTCCAAGAAGCCTCAGACAGACAAATAAACCAACCATAAAGGTTGTTATTTATCTCATCAACAATCTCTCGAGCCTCAGATAATATGGTTTTTGACGCCTTTGCTTTTCTAGGCTAAGGCAAAGTGTATCCTATATCATCCTTTTGAGATGTACTTAAAGAGATACTTGATAAGCATACTCCACCCATAATGTTCAATGTTTATATACGCATCAAAGTGAAGTAATAGGTTTGGGTTGTACGTGTTGGATCTAGTCTTGATAGATCTTGATACATTGTATAGGATTAGAACTTTAATCAATAGTTTGTAATAAACTCTTGTATATCAGCATCTTAATGTATGCTTTGAATATATAAGTTAACCCATATATATATATATGTTGATTTATGTGTTATGGCAGGCTTAACATCATACTTAGTCAATTTTGTATATTGACTAAGTATATGAAACATCTACAGATGAACACTTTGTGTTAATTTTGTAGATTGACTAAGTATATGAAACATCTACGGATGAACACTTTGTTCTTCCGTAGATAAGCTGCTGCGGATGAACAAGTTGTTGCGGATGAACAACATGCTGAACAACATGTTGTGAAGAGTCCAAGTGAAGATTCCTACGGAAGACCAATTACCTAAAGAAGACCAACACTTGTATATACTTCATCAAATACATCAAGTCAACAAGTCAAACACTGACTCCAAGAGATTCGCTGTTTCCTTACCAGAATCCTTGAGTCTATAAATACTAGGCGTAGGCTCCCACCTTGATACACGCCTGAATACCTAACAATATGTCAATCAATACCATCAATCAAAAACTCTAGCAACCGCCACATCAATTACACCAATATCATCAATAGAATCATAGTAATCATAATCATCAACAAACATTGTTTGATCATTTGTAATCATTAAATTTGTTTTTATTGAAATACTTTTGAATCAATTCGTGTTCATTAATTCATTGCAATTACTTGTTCTGTTTTTCATTTATTGCAATCGTGATTTCTTTTTTTCAATCAATTTAAACAACGAATAGTGATAATTCCGCTATCACTCTTCGAATCCAATCTTATACTGATAATTCCTGAATGCGATCCTTGGATTCACAGGTGGTATCAGAGCCAAGTGGTCATTGATTTAGATCGATTGATCTATCAGTGTTAGATTTGTTTGATTGATTGTCTATGTCATTAGATCTATTATTTTTCTGATTAGTTCTATTGATTTTGAGTAAAAATTGTTTCTTTTTAAGTGGTTATAACAACTTGAGTGTTTATAACTTAGATTCAAGATTCTCAATGATTTGGTGTAAATTAATTTTTTTTAACAATCAAATTGTGATTTATCGTTCTGCGAGTACTGTTACATTGCTCAGGTAACATTGATCTACATTATCATCAATTGATACGTAGATCTGTGTTATTGATCGATAATCAACAATTGTTCAAATCAATTGAACAAAACATATCAACAAACATGTTGGAGCATATATTGTCATATATAGTGTGTCTGTCGCTTGACGAATAGTCTAGGTTTAATGTAATACACCTTATATGCTGTAAATACATGAAACTGAGTCATTCGCAGGAGCATATGCGAATGAGACTCAGTCGTACGACTGAGCCATGCTAATGGACCAGTCGTGCGACTGAGAGATGCTATTGGGTCATTAGTAAGACTGAACCATAAGTATGGTCCAGTCGTACGATTGAACCATACGCATGGTCTAATCGTACGAATGGGCCCAGTCGCATCCGATATGGGCTGAGGCCTATAAATACCAGTTTCATTGTGTAGATGGGTTTTTGAGAGTGTGCCCGGGGCCTAGGTGCTGCCGGATGAGAGGGGAGATCATGCTCGATCTCCCCTTGCCAAAAGTCGTGATTCTTATGTTTAACGAGCTTGTAATCATTAGGTTTTATCAATGAAACCATTGTATTATTGTTTTTGGTTTTTCTTTTCCTTCCGTCAAGAACACGCTCGGATGTCAACCGATCTAGCGACTTCACAATTGGTATCAGAGCCGGTAACTGCTAGAATGATCGAACAATTATTCAAGCAACCCGGGCTCTTGATTTCTGGATCTATTTCATGTTCTTTGACGTTAAACCCACTTCGTGTTCTTCGTGTTTTCCTCAGATCTTGTTACGTGTATTGTTTCGTGGTTAAAATCGAACTCGGAACCACGTTCTTATCACCCTTGTGAATCTGATGATGTCTATTTTGTTTCGGTTCATGTAAAATTAATCAGATTAGGGTTTTGGCAGCCATGGCGGCTGCAGATCTGAAAATCTGCGTGCAGATCCGCTCATGCGACTGGACCATGCTAATGGACCATTCGTACGACTAGACCATGCAAATGGACCATTCGCACGACTAGACCATGCTAATGGACCATTCGTACAACTAGACCATGCTAATGGACCATTCGCATGACTGGACCATGCTAATGGACCATTCGTACGACTAGACCATGCTAATGGACCATTCGTACGACTGGACCATGCGGTGGACCAGTCTTATGTCCAATCGTGCTACTGGACCAGTCTTATGACCAGTCGCACGAAGATATCATTCGTAGCATCCATTCACACGTACGTGATATTTTTCTTCCATGTCATACGAATGAACGGTGTTCCAGACCAAAAGAAAAGGGTCTGGAACTGCCTTTTGCACAGATTTGAGGATGAGCAAAACACATTCATCCTGAGGTTCTTTTGTCAAATAAGTTCGATGGATACCCCATTATTCGTTGGACTTCCAGAATAGATGAATGTAGTTAGAACACGAAAGAGAGAAGAGAAGATGTCAGTAGTCTGTGCTGATTTTATGGGGTAGTCAGGAGCATCTGACTATTTATGGGCCAATCAAGTTATAGTTATCCACACAGAGAGAATTCTGATACTTAGGGGGAATCCATGTATAGAGAAATTGAAGACGCAATCAGAAAGTGATGATGTGAACTGGTCTGATGATGAATCTGAGTGCATGCTGATTTGTTTGAGATTATCAGCTGTGGATTGGAACCTTCTACTTTTTGCCCAATACAGCGTATGAAGACGCCAGGAGAGCACAATGTTTATATATTGGGATATGCTGAATTTGAGGGGGAATTTCTACAGGTGTTAATGTTAATCAGGTTAGCCTGTGTGAAGATTGAAGTAATGGAAAACTGTTCATGTCATTATCTGGAAAAATCAGTCATATGGGGAATCTTACTGCTATGATGGTGTTCTGCAAAGTAAACGAAAGCTATTGGGCCCAAATTCATTTTCAGGGATACTGTAGCAACCTGACGGATCAACAACGTTGGCTAATATGGTTTTTCGTTTGATTCAATTGGAAACAAGAGCAAAGATTGACTGAAGATTGTAAGAGGTGTTATGTACTATTCGCAAGCAACGTCCATGGGGGAATTTACTTGTCAGGACCGTATACGTACAGATACCAACTGATAATGCGTGGAACCAGATTAAATAGTGCGGAATCCTATTTGATTAGCGATCCAATTAGTGAGAACGCAATCCCGATCAATCTAACGATTAAATAAACGTTAAGAACGAGTAGAAAACGATCAGATGCGAACTATGAACTTGGTATAGGCTTTCTGGACGCTCTGGACGGCTAGGTTATGAGTATGTGTCTAAAGTTACGTTTTTCCACAAATTAAGTGGTATTTATAGGTTTGAAGTCTTCATTCGTGCGACTGAACCATTAGCATGGTTCAGTCGTGCGACTGACCCATGCGACTGATTCATACGCACGACCGAAAGTTTAGTCGTGCGACTGAGTCAATCTCATGTCTCACTCGTACGACTGATCCAGTCGTCTGGTTCAGTGGTGCGACTGGTTCATTAGCATGATGTATTCATGCGTATGGTCCATAAGTATGGTCCATTAGCATGAATCATCATATAACAACTTCAAACCTATATAATAAGTTTATATATATGAATCAGATATAATTAAACATCAACGCACAAATCATATATTATTACATTGTATCATTACACATATGTAAGCCATGACAGACTTTTACATTAAGCACATAAACTAGGGACATATGTATCAACAAATTCCCCCTTGGACCTAGTTTAGTCTAAAATCTGACATCCTACATATGCTCTTCAAACCTCTTGTACTTCTCCTCTGTTGTGACTCCTGCGTGTATTTCATACGCAAAGCAAAGCCGTATCACATTCTGGAATTGGAGAGCTTGTACAATATCCTGCGCATCATAGAACAGTGGCCACTTGTATAAAGTGTAGACATCTTCAGATGACAAGTTGGTAAGCCACATTGGGTCAGATACCCTGATAGTTTCCATTTTGCCCTCTCTGTTTAGAACTATGACCGCTTCACCCGTCCTCCAGTCATAATACCATCATTTGAAATGTGGAGTGAAGTCCTGAGGCATTTCCCGTAAGGGAATCCTCGACATCATGCTCGAGGGACTCCACTTCAACACTACTTTAGGCTTTCCAGATATGGGATCCACCTCAGACTTGCAAATAAACCTCTTTAGTTGTTGAGGTCTGAAGTTTACCCACCTGGTGTGGTATTCCTTCTTTAATGCAGCTTCAAACCAACCTGACATCTTTCTAGGATCAGCATACAGCAGATTTAAGCATGCCAGTCGGTTGAGCTCAAAACCTGGGAGAGTCTTCAGGTCATGAGGATACCTGAAGTACTCTATTCCCTTCTCCCTTTTCACAGCATAAACATTTAAATCCTCAAAATATGCCCACGCTATGATCTTGCCAGACACCTTCTGATGTTTCTTGACCTTGTAGAGCTTGGTGTAGGCATTTTGCTTTAGAGCTGTTTGTTGGGCTCGTATTTCAGCAAAACAAGCCGCCCATTCAGCCTTCCTTATATCAACATCTGCATCTGAGGCTTGGGCTTGGCTTTCAACCTTATCCTTTTCCTTTTTCATTTCATCCAGCTTTTCATATGTAGCACTGCCGAGAGTCTCACCCAATTGGGGATCACATTTCCCTCTCGGTCAGTGTACTCTGGATAGTGTTCAGACGTGACATCCTCAATCTCTATTTCATCAACATCGTTCAGCTCATCATCACTAATGACATCTACCTCTAGAGCATCTTTGATAAGCTCATCTGGATTCAGTCTGAACATCTCAGCGAGTTGCTCATCGGTCAGATCGTGAATAATTTCTCCTTCTTCGGGAGTGTAGCTCACTGACCATCTGACTATCCCTTGCAAATCAAGAATCATGGTGAATTGAGACTTGATTTGCTGCAGGGAGCAACATCATATTCATCTTGCTGAGAGGTTTGATCTGCTTGATTTAAACATTTAACACATCAATCATTAGTAGTTAATCAAGACACTTAAAACATAGATAAACATAGATAATCATAAATTACATTAATGTAATATTTGAATCAAGTACAAAAGTTTTCTAAATACAAAACATCTAATCTTTACTTTTATCTTGATCGGTCAATTCTTCAACTGCAGGAGCTGAAGACGATGCTTCTTGATCTTGTGCTCTCTTAGTACGCCTTTCTTGACCCTGAGCAGAGGCTGATGCAACAGCATCACCTTCTTCATTATCATCATCTCCTCTCTTCTTTCCACTCAGTCCCTCTTCATTATCCTCATCTTCTTCACTACTATCATCATCATCATCATCATCATCATCATCATCATCATCATCATCATCATCATCATCATCATCATCATCATCATCATCATCATCATCATCATCATCATCATCATCACCTTCTCTGATCTTTAAGGGCTCATCTTTTGATCCTTTCAGCCTGAGCATGATCTTCTTGTTCTTTTCCTCCAAATCCTCAATCCTCTTAACCGAATGAGCATTCTGTTCCTGAAGCTGTGCAATCTGCTGAGCTTGAGCAACATTGAGCTCCGTAAGCTGGTTTAGCTGTGTAGCTCTTTGCTCATCGACAGCTAGCAACTTTAGCACTATTCTGTTTAGGTTTGCTAGCTGTTCCTCTACCCCGATGGAGGGTAGAGTGGATCCATGGCTCAGTGGGACGTGAGCAGATGTACCGGCTCGTTGGGTGGTGGTGGTGGTGGTGGATGTGGTGAATATGGGAGGTGGTATAGGAGTGGATGGTGATGGGGTGGATGTGGTGGTGGTGGTAGGAGGTATGGTAGTGGTAGTAGGAGGTGTGGTAGTGGAGGTGGTAGCTGTGGTAGAGGTAGTGGTGGTTGTGGTCATGGTGGTGATCAGTGTAATTCTCCTCCTCTTGCCCTTCATGCCGTGGGGCTGAGCCATCCTCTTCTTCCTTGATCCCATGGAAGAGGATGCTCCCCTTGGGCTCATGGGTTGGTCCGGGATGTATGAAGGATCAATGACATCGGCAGCAGCATCCCTGGACTCGCCCTGGCGTCCACCAACCGCCACAATCCCCCTCTCAGTGGAAACAACCTTGCTGCCCATTGTCCTCTCTAGAGGCTCATCATCTGACTTTTCCTCCTCATCAGGCAAGAAGTCTTGGTGGAATCTAGCAGTTTCAGTCCCACCCTGGGTGGATGGTGGAGATGGTAGATCAGTGGCAGTGGCCCTAGATGGAGTGGGGCCTGTATCTCCACCATCACCACTGTCATCATCATCTTCGTCGTCAGCTGGTAGAACAATAGGCTCATAATCTGAGTCACTGTCATCGTGATGCCACTTCCTGGAGCGGGTGCCACATAGTCCTCTCGTGCCAGATGCCCAAACAATAGTCTCACCGGGGACTTCACCTGCTTGCCCCGGTATACTTTCATCCACCCAAGAGTCGTATCATCCATAACCTCAAGAGTGACCACATCATCTCTCTCCTTCGGCAGCAAAGAAAGCTTCTGGTCAATTATCATCTGCAGGAAACGAGGGTACATGCAGAAGCCTTCCTTGCCCTTGGCCTCTATGTTCTCTACCATGTACGTGAAGATCATACGGGAGAAACTAAACGGATGGTTCAGTACCACAGCTACATAATCATTCTGGATTTGATCCGACATCTCATCAAAATCACCTTTCCGTGAGGCTATGCACTTGAGGAGCACATGGGCCAAGTACTTGAACTTGGGGCATAGGTTGCTCTTATTGAGCACACCTGCATTTATGTCCCCAGCGTACTTGATCCGAAGAAAACATCCCCGCACAGTCAGGGGATGTAGCCTGGTCGGGCAATCTCCGTCCTCTCCAAACTCCAAAACTCTCCTCAGATCATCCTCGCTGATCTCAATCTCTTCACCAAAAATAGAGCTCCGAATGCGATGAGCTCAGTGGACCTGTCTACTACAGCGCTTTCCCTGAAAGCATGCTGAATCGATCTATAAGGTGTGCACGGTGTTGAGATAGCCTTGAAGATCCTCGATCTCCTTAGAAAGGTAATAATACCCGCAAACTCAGAAGCGTTCCGGGAGGTGATGTCAAGATGAGCACAGATGTTGTGCTTCGTGCTCATCGTCCACCTACTAGCCATGTTGCTGTAACACAAGACACGTAAACGTTAGAATTTTGGTAAGTGAATGACATTTGAATTGTAATGAACTTGAATCATTATGTTCAGTCGTGCGAATGGACAATGCCACTGAGTCTTAGTCGTGCGATTGAGCTCATTCGTACGATTGAGCCTGCGACTGAGCTTAGTTGTATGCTATACCATACGGTTGAACCAGACGTGCGACTGAACTCATACGCATGGTTCATTCGTGCGATTGAACCATTCGCTCAGCTCAGTCGTGCGATTGAGTCATTCGCCCAGCTTAGTCGTGCGATTGAATTTCATCAGTATGTCCATTCGCATGAGTCTTTGTTCGACACTGTGAGATCAGTTCTTGGTCTATACTTATTGTTAAACGTTATGGTTAGGCTCATTAGACTCGCAAACACTCAAAATAACACCTAATATTCTATAAATTAACAGTTTAGTCCATTTTGGTGGTTTATTTTGACATCTTTGTCTCGGTTCTTGTTTCGACCAATTTAGGTCATTAGGACTTGATTAAACTGAACATTTTGTGCGTTTCAGTCACTAAATACATGTAGATGAAGAGAGTACATGTTAGTATCACAATCACAATGCGAAATCAATCAAATCGAATTTTGGCAGAGTAACTTTGCTTTCGTGAGATTTGGGAGTGATTGAAGGGTGATGAAAATGTGCGACCGTCTCCCCTCTATTTATACTAGGTTTACCTTCAGTCGTGCGACTGGACCTATTCGCACGCTTCATTCGTGCAACTGGGGCTCAGTCGTGCGACTGGCTCGGTCGGTCACATCCATTTGTGCGACTAAGGTTCAGTCGTGCGACTGAATCAGTCGTTCCCCTCCATTCGCGCGATTGGTTCATTCTGGTGTTCCAATCGCATGGATTGACCCATGCTTATGGTCCATTCGTACGTCTGGTCCATACGTATGGTTCAATCGTGCGATTGGCTCATACTCATGATCCAATCATGCCACTGGTCCATACTTATGGTCCAGTCGTGCGAATGGCTTCAGACTTATGAGTTTGACCTCATGCATTTTCAAAACACTTTACCTGTTAACTATTGATAAGACGTTATGACCGATGATCATCTCAGACATGATCTTTTTGATTTGAGAAACTGTTGATCACCTCAGATGTGATCCTTTTAATTTGAAAACCTTTGATCACCTCAGACGTGACCCTTTTAATTTAAAACTGATTGGTCACCTCAGACGTGACCCCTTTTAGTGAGTGATTCTCAGAATTCATCCAGATGTATAGTCCGACTTTTACCTACCAAGTGACTAAAAATATATAGAAAAGAACAACTTGAAATCAAAGACTGAACAAGACATATTTTTAAGTTTTTGATAAGAGATGGATTGAAATCTTTTAGGAAGCCGTCTAGCAGATTTTTCTTTCTGAACAGCACAACTTCAAGTTAATTTGATCATTTCGGGAACGATTCATTATGGAATCATACAGGTATATCAGAATCATTTGAGACATTTTAATAAAACATTTTGATGCTAGATTCTTGTTTTGACCGAGAGTCAATAGCAATTTTAGGAAATCATACTAGAGCTATAAGATGTACACAATGATTTTGACTTTCGAGAACTGCAGCTCACGATGATTGTCAGTATACTTGTCCTCTTAAATCCATACACTGATTTTTGACACACACTGGTGATGAGTTAGGTTATATTATTTCAACAAGCATTTGTGGATCCCACACTTATATGGTAATCAACATTCTTCATGAGATTTTTGAGCGGTCTACGGGTATTTGACAAGAAGATATTATTCTAAGAGCTTTCAAAGAGATGCCAAGCCTCAGGTCAGTACCATCGCACAACAAAGAGGTGCAAACAACAATGAATTATAGAATATTTAGGTTATGCTTATCCTCAGGTTAGTGCCATCGCACAGCAGAGAGGCACACAACCTATCTTCTTGTGAGAGCATTTTTCTTTTCTTTTTGCACGTAACGCACCAACAACATTTGTTATTAGCTTGATAGCGCTTACATTTTTTTTCGTGCTTTACTCTTTTTATGGTCATCCTCACACATTTGTGGCGTTTATTTTGCTCGTCACCCCTTATTGGAACTACGTTGATTGTGTTAACCTGGGATAAGATGGGAACCCACCGCAAGTTGAACAACTTAGTTTGAATTTAAATCACCAATGAGGTTTACTCATCTATTGTGTTGAATCTACCGACACATCATACAATGGACTAGCAACCTCTAGGTCTACTTTCTCTATGTTACCTCAGTAGCAGACTAGTTTTACTATCATTTTTCCTTTTATTTTGCTTAGACTTCTCAGATTTATACTTAGAATTTTGCATCTTAATCATTTGGTTTTGAGGTCCCAAACAATTTGTTCCTTGTGTACTATCATTTTCCATTTAGCGTTGAATCAGAATCATAGATCACAGATTTGATTTCATTTCTTTTAGCTAAGCTGCCCTCCTCCCTCGTTTTTTTAATTTAATACTAAATTAAACTATTCTCCCCCTAAAATTCTAAAACCGAAAATCTTTTTGTGTTTTTGGATTTTAATAAACAGGAAAATAAAATGAAACAAAAGAAAATAAAAAACATGTCGGGCTAAGCACTTTCTTCCTCTAGAATCACATCACTTTTCTTTTTCACGCCATTAACCTCTAAAAGATATAAAAACCTCGGTTTATCAAATGCTTTTCTGTAGAGGTCGGCGCGTTGAAAATCCATATTTATTTTAACAACATCGATTAATTGCTTTTCAAAACAGTCACGTATAAAGTGATATTTAATACCGATGTGTTTAGTTTTAGGATGTTGGACTGGATTTTTTGTTACGGCTATAGCAGCAGAATTATCAACATAGATAGGAGTGTTAGAAAATTACAAATCGTAGTCACGCATTTGCTGTTAAATCTAGATGATTTATGAACAGCAACTTGCAGCAGCAACATATTCAGCTTCACATGTTGGCAGAGCAATGGAGGTCTGCTTCTTACACTGCCAGGTGACTAACCGTCTACCAAAGAATTGACATCCTGCAGAAGTTGACTTGTAATTCATCTTGCAACCACCATAATCCGAGTCACTATACGCTGTCAGCTCAAAATCATCGTCATGAGGATACCACAACCCGAGTGTTGGAGTACCCTTCAGATAGCGAAAAATCCATTTAACACCTATGAGATGGTTGACTTTCGGTTTCGCCTGATATCTCGAACAAAGACACGTCACGTACATGATATCAGGACGAGACGCTGTGAGATACATAAGGGATCCGATCATTCCTCTATACATTGTAGCATCAACCAGATCACCATTTTCGTTGGGTGCCACATCATAATTCATGGCAAGTGGAGTTCCAGCAGCTGAAGCATTCTCCATGTCAAACCGACTGAGGATGTCCCCTACATATTTAGTCTGATGCAGGAAGATTCCTTTTGGTGTCTGATCCACCTGTAGTCCTAGGAAGAACTTCATCTCCCCCATTGCACTCATCTCGAATTCTGCTTTCATGATAGATTCAAATTCTTTACATAACTCTTCGTTTCTGGAACCGAAGGTTATGTCATCAACATAAATCTGTACTAGCAGTAAGTTGCCATCCTTTTCTTTGACGAACAGTGTACAATCAATAACTCCTCTGCGAAAACCGTGTTTCACCAGATGAGTTAAGAGTTTTTCATACCATGCTCTAGGGGCTTGATGGAGCCTGTAGAGAGCCTTATCCAACTTGTAAACTATGTCCCGATGATATGGATCCTCAAATCCTTCGAGTTGACTGACGTATACTGTCTCACGAATTTCCCATGAAGGAACGCACTCTTTACATCTAGTTGATAAACTTTGATCTTCATGTAAGATGCATAGGCTAGGAAGATACAGATTGCTTCCATTCTAGCCACAGGTGCAAACACTTCATTGTAATCAATGCCTTCGACTTGTCTAAAACCTTGAACCACAAGTCGAGCCTTGTTTCTGATTATAACTCCTTGGTCATCTTTCTTGTACTTTAAGACCCATTTCGTGCCAATAACCTTAGCACCTTTTGGTCTGTCCACAAGGGTCCATACTCCTAGCTTCTTAAACTGTAGGAATTCTTCTTGCATCACACTAACCCATGCCTCATCGCTTAATGCTTCACTAACATATTTTGGCTCAAATTGAGACACAAAACATTGATATGCGCCATCGTGAAGATATCCCTTTTCCATTACCGAGGCATAATCAGCTAAGTATAGCTGATTTATGGTCTGTACTCCTGATCAAACATCTCCAATGACATTGTCCAAAGGATGATAAACATTTATCCGGGATCCAGGAGTGGTGGGAACAGCTACCTCATTATCCAGATTATGAACCACAGCTTCAGTATCTGAAGCTGTTGGAGTATGAGGTTTCGAAGTGTCAGAGGCATCAGGATTTGATGCTTGTGTACTTTCATTAGAGGGAACCTGTTCCCCCTGGTCCACCTGTTTAGTCTCCACTTCTTCATCGTCAGAGGAGGAGTCACTTACATCAAGTGCTCCCCCTAAAGGGCTAGAAGATGCACCTTGTGGAACTGATGTTGTCGAGTCTAGTGACGGTGTGTTTATGACATCGTACATCATTCTGGTCGATAACTCATCATCAGGAAGGGAGGGAGTGATGTTGAAGGACTTAAAGAATCCATCATAGTCGAAGAAGAATGAAGGTCCCTTTCCAGCAGGGGGAGTGGTGTATCTCTGAACATCAACGTTGCACCACACTTCTACCTGACCCGTTGAGTTGTTATAAACTCTTTTGTCTGGTATATTGTATCCTAGAAAGATCCCTTCTTCAGGCTTTTCACTAAACTTCCCAGTCTGAGTTTTCTTCTGCAGCATGCACGGTGCGCCAAACGGTTCTAGATACTCCAAGTTGGGTTTACGTGGCTGGAGCAGCTCATAACATGTTTTCCCATGTCGTTTGACCACTAAGACTCGATTGAGGGTGTAACATGCATTGGCAATTGCCTCGTTCCAAAATTGGATAGGCAGTTTCGAGTCGGCTAGCATCATTCTTGCTGTCTCTATCAAGCTCATGTTCTTTCGTTCAGCAACTCCGTTCTTTTGTGGAGTGTAGGCAGATGTGAACCGGTGTACAATTCCTTTCTCTTTGCAGAACGCCTCCATCCTTTGGTTCTTGAACTTCGTGCCGTTGTATGATCGAATCTGTCTCACTTTCAGCTTGTAGAGTGATTCCAATGTAGTTACCAGCTGTTTGAAAGATTCAAAAGTCTCTGATTTGGATTTCAGAAACATCACCCAAGAGAATCTTGAGTAATCATCCGTGACTACATAACAGTATAAATCACCAGCGATGCTTTTTGTGCTGACAGGACCAAACAGATCCATGTGTAGAAGTTCGAGAGGTAGCTCAATAGAATTTACTTTCTTTGCCTTGTGAGACTTCTTGGTCTGTTTACCTTTCTTACACGCTACACAAAAATCCGGAAGTTGAAAATTCTTGACATTTACTCCATTCACTAAATCATTCTGGATCAGATGATTCATCTTCCGTGGATTGATGTGTCCCATTCTCCTATGCCAGGAGATTGAGTCCCTCTCTGTTGCCTTTGACAAGAAGCATTGAACTTTATGATTGGTTGTGGAGGCTTTTGATAGATCCAAGACATATAAGTCAATATATCTTGAAGCCGACATTAAGATTTTGTCCTCCGGGATAATGTAATCCTTCTTCAATACATAGCACTTCTTGTTGTCAAAAACAACTTTGAATCCTTTGTCACAGATCTGGGAGACTGAAAGCAAGTTATTCTGTAGTTGTTGAACGTAGTTGACCTTATCGAACTTAACTTTCTGGTTTCCCACTTCGCCTTGAGCGGTGATGTATCTTCCTTTATTTCCAGCAAATAATACATGTCCCCCTTTAATTTGTTTGACATTGAAAAGGAGAGACAGGTTCCCGGTCATGTGCCTAGGCGCCCCACTATCAACAATCCAAGTATTTGTGATAGCACTGTAACGGACACCCTGCACACTAAAAGGAAATGATCAGTTTAGGTTTGGGACCCAAGCCTTAACTGGCTTGGGTGACCCAGAGGAATCACACATCATAAACTCAACCCACTGTCCATTTGAGGGTGAGGGCATATCATTCTTCTTATTGTTCTTATTATCAGATAATGGACTTGACTTTTCTTTCTATAAGCCAGTTTTGTGTAAGGCCTGTTTGTGATAAACAGACGACTGGCTTACAGTTTGAACTTTAGGTTCATTAATTCTCTTTGGTGGGGTAATAGAACTCCTTTTTGAAAACTTGGTTATGTATCATAAAGTTCAATTTTCCGTCTTGGAGTCTGATAATAAGGATAGTTAGAAGAAATGTGTCCTCTCTTTCCACAACTGTAGCATGATCTCCCTTCTACATGTTGAGGAGTTAAGTGTGATACAAATGTCACATGAGTCTGGTTGGATTTGTTCACTACTCGTTTAGATGTTTCTGCTTCTTTAACAAAATTAATTGTATGCACATTCTTAACATCTTTAACCTTTAGTTTATTTGGACTTTGACGTGACGCACGTGTTTGGTTAACTGATTTGGTCATTTTGGGTTCAAAAGTAGACATGTGTGAACCTAACTTTCCATTAACCTTTTCAAATTGATTATCCAAATTTTCAATGTGCATCTTTCCTTTTGATTTTAAAGTAGACTCCTTCTGTTTAGTAACAGAATTCACCAGTTCAACAGTGGAATCTGGATCACTAACCAGAGGTATGGACACCACATGATCCTTAATTGGGTTGTTATTTACATGTCTACATTTAGTATTTAACAAGATCTCATGTGGTGGTTGAACTACTTAGTAACCCAACCCTTCCCCGTTGTTTCGTTCTTTCACTAAGTTCTTTCACTAAGTTCTGCCTCTTGCACAGATTTGAGGATGAGCAAAGCACATTCATCCTGAGGTTCTTTTGTCAAATAAGTTCGATGGATACCCCATTATTCGTTGGACTTCCAGAATAGATGAATGTAGTTAGAACACGAAAGAGAGAAGAGAAGATCTCAGTAGTCGGTGCTGATTTTGTGGGGTAGTCAGGAGCATCTGACTATTTATAGGCCAATCAAGTTATACTTATCCACACATAGAGGATTCTGATTCTTAGGGAGAATCCATGTATAGAGAAATTGAAGACGCAATCAGAAAGTAATGATGTGAACTGGTTTCTGATGATGAATCTGAGTGCATGCTGATTTGTTTGAGATTGTCAGCTGTGGATTGGAACTTCTACTTTTTGCCTAATACACCATATGAAGACGCCAGGAGAGCACAATGTTTATATATTGGGATATGCTGAATTTGAGGGGGAATTTCTGTAGGTGTTAATGTTAATCAGGTTAGCCTGTGTGAAGATTGGAGCAATGGAAAACTGTTCATGTCATTATCTAGAAAAATCAGTCATATGGGGAATCTTACTGCTATGATGGTGTTATGCAAAGTAAACAAAAGCTATTATGCCTAAATTCATTTTTAGGGATACTATAGAAACCTGACGGATCAACAACGTTGGCTAATATGGTTTTTCGTTTGATTCTATTGGAAACCAGAGCAAAGATTGACTGAATATTGTAAGAGGTGTTATCTACTATTCGCAAGCAACATCCAAGGGGGAATTTGTTGGAGCATATATTGTCATATATAGTGTGTCCGTCGCTTGACGAATAGTCTAGGCTTAATGTAATACACCTGATATGTTGTAAACACATGAAACTGTGTCATTCGCAGAGCATATGCGAATGAGACTCAGTCGTACGACTGAGCCATACTAATGGACCAGTCGTGAGACTGAGAGATGCTATTGGGCCATTAGTAAGACTGAACCATAAGTATGGTCCAGTCGTACGATTGAAACATATGCATGGTCTAATCGTACGAATGGGCCCAGTCGCATCTGATATGGGCTGAGGCCTATAAATAGCAGTTTCATTGTGTAGAAAGGGTTTTTGAGAGTGTGCCCGGGGACTGGGTGTTGCCGGATGAGAGGGGAGATCATGCTCGATCTCTTTTTGCCAAAAGTCGTGATTCTTATGTTTAACGAGCTTGTAATCATTAGGTTTTATCAATGAAACCATTGTATTATTGTTCGTTCTCTTGTTTGTCTTTTGGTTTTTCTTTTCCTTCCGTCAAGAACACGCTCGGATGTCAACCTATCCAGCGACTTCACAAAACATCCTTGATTTGATATTAATTTTAATAATCATTAAGAGGATTGACTGATTTCTGATTACAACAACTTAATTATTCGATAATCAAGTGTTTGTCACGAATTAGTTCATTTGCAAAAGTAATATATTTTAGTTAAAATGAGTAATTCTTTTGGTGGATCATCATACCAACCCCCAAAGTTGGAAACCAAAGCAGTTTCTAATTCCTGGAAAATCAAATTCTGGAATCATGTGAACTACACTTATTCATATTTATGAGTATCAATAACTGAAGGTCCTTATATTCCATGAGTCCTTGGACTGGATTGTAAAGATAATAATCAACCCGTAAGTACAAATGATCTATCACCTGAGGATGTTAAAAGGGTTAAAGTAGATATTAGAGCATACAGCCTGCTCAGTATTGCTTTACCTGAGTGAGAACTATAAAAAAAATTCCTTGTGGAAAATTCTTCACACTCTCTGTGAAGGGAGTGATGAAATCCGAAGCATAAGGAAGGATACTCTTCGTTCTCAATATGAAACATTTTTATTCTTTGACTGCTCTGCTCCCCCCACAAATCATATTGAGGGTGAATTAGTTTCTCAACTATTCCACAGGTTTATGCAATTGGTAACCGAGATGATCATCTTGGAATTAAAATATACCAATAAGGAGTTAAACAAAAAGATGCTCCATACTTTGCCAGAAAGTTGGAAGCAGGCTGTGTTCATGTTCAAGAGCACCTTTGATCTCAAAACAATTGGTTTGGATACATTGGTGGCTAAAGTAGAAGCTCTAGAAATGGATGAAAAGTCAAGAAACAAGAGTGTGAAATCACATGTTGCTCCTTATCAATTTAAAGAAACTAAAAGTGCTGGAAGCGCTTTTATTTCTAACAATGATGATGATAGCTCTTGTACTTTGAGTGAAGATGAGGAAGAAGTGAGTTTCTATGCCTCAAAGCCTTCAAGATCATTCTCCCAAAGCAAGTCATCAAAAGAGAAAGGGAGATCTGATGATAGAAAAGATTAATCTGCAAAGATCTCCTCCAACAACAATCAAGCAAAGCCCATCACTGTGATTCTGGATTCCGAGGAACAAAAAGCAGCATTTGCAGCCTTCAGTTCAAGTTTTCAAGCTTATTTGAGCAGCTCTCTAACTCCTACTAACATTTGTTAACAAGATCTGGAAGAACTTCATCCAGATGAAATTAGAGAAATGAACATCCAGTGGCAAATGGCAATGATTGCATATAGAGCCAAGAAATATCTAAGGAGGAACAAAAACTTGGCTACAACAGGAAGAACAACCAAGATAGGAGTTGATAAGTTAAAGGTGAGATGTTAATACAATCTCTATAGACACTTCTTAAGAGAATGCAATCAACAATCAACTCCTAACATGAGATAAAATTAGCAACATCAGTCTCATCAACATCAATATCATCAACCATCAAACACTCAAAGATCCTTCAAACAACCTCAGCTAACCAACTCATCCCCACCAGCCACAAGTTCTTTAGCAGGGCCAAGCAACTCAAAAGAAACTCGGCTATTAATTTTGCAAGATGGAATGTGTGACTGGAGCAATTATGAAAATAAGGTTTTGGAAGAAAATCAAGCACTAATGGCCAATATGGAGAACCAAGTTCAACCTATGGCAAGAGAGGTAAATGATAGATTGTGTTCATCAATATGTGTTGAGGAAGTTGAAAGATATAGAGTCCATGCTCAACAGCTGGCCAACAAAGTAAAAGAAACAATGGTTTTAAATGAATCTCATGTAAGAGAGCACAAACTATATAAAATCAAAATCAACTCTTTGCAAAAAGATTTAGATAAACTTGTTTCTGAAAACTACAGCTTAAAGGCCCAAGTTGAGCATCTGACCACTTCCTTAACAAAATCTATGTCTGATCATACATCAACTGAAGTGAAGCTTCAGAAGTTTCAATTGTCAACTCAGCAATATGAGAAACTGTTAAATTCTCATATTGAATCAAAGAACAAGTATGGGTTGGGATTCAATGTTGTTGCACCCCCTCTAAATGATAATTATACACCTTTACCTGAGTCAATGACAAACATTTTAACAAACCATTTTGTGCCCAGCACCAACATTGAAACAAATGTTAATCAATTGATAAATGGTAATGAGTGTGAGGTGAGTGAAACTAAGTCATCTAAATCAGAACAATTCAAACAATATGACTTAGAATTTGACTATGGTGAATGTGATGACTTTGATCTGATGAACATGTTGAGGAAATTGTGGATGGTTTGGGTATTGTAATAATGCTTTGTTTGAACCCATCCTTCTCAAAGTTCTTGAAGAAACCAAGCTGCCTTATCCTTCTAAAAAGAAATATGCTGAAAACAATATGCAAGATGATAGCTCAGTGTTGATACATATGTACCTAGATGTTGATTTTAATGTAAGATGTCTTGAATGTCTTACACTTATGTAATGCTTGGGTTATTAATGAAATGAGAATGTTTGGTTGTGATTTATAATGTTTAATATTTCATTAATGAGTTGATATTGACTTGATTATATAGGTTTGTGATTCTTTGAATTGATACGCATAATGTTATATTAATAAATTCATTCAAACTTGGTTAAGTGAAGTTCACATGCGTCCGACTAAACCATGCGCCCCAACAGTGGTCATGCGTCCGAATGGCCATGCGATTGAGTGTCCATGCGCCTAAACAGTCCATATGCCTGAACAACTTCATGCGACTGACTCAGTCGTGCGAATGGATCAACCGCATGGCTCAATCGCATGAATGAACCATGCTGATGGTTCAGTCGCCCGAATGAGCAACCCTAGCCGTCCAGAAGCCTCTATGTTCGTACTCCAAGTTCATAAAATGCTGTAGATCGATTCCTAATCGATTCTTGACGTTAGATTCAATACGTTATTGTTTCTACGTGCGTTCTCACTAATTGGATCGCCAATCAAATAGGATTCCGCACTATTTGGTTTGGTTAACACGTTAATCAGTTGGTGTTTCGTTCAAATACCAGATCCTAACACTCAGTTAAATGAAGGACTTCATGAGCTTAACAAACAGCAAAAACCCTCAACAAAAAAAGATGGTGTAAAGTGCACATCAACGGAAGCAGCTGTAGAAAAAGCAAAGCAAGCACAATCAACTAAACTTCCCTGGAAGAAGAACACATCATCAGCAGAAGATCTGCGGAAGCACAAATCTACTGAATCCGTAGAAGATCTGCGGAAGCAAAGGACTGCATGCTTCATGAAGAAAACAAACAACCAAAGTTTGTGAATCCTAAGCAACAAAATTCATCTACTGCTAAACCAGAACCCATTGTTATCATGTCAGGAAACAACAAGGATTCATCAGCTGTCAAGTTTGAGAAGAAATTGGCATAACAGAAAAAGAAGAAGGTGATTGTTCACAAAAGTGAACAAGAGAAGTATTGCAAATGGTATGACATGAAAAAGCACAACACTGAAGATTGCTACTTCAGCAGCTACTGCTCCATTTGTAATATGAACAATCATATGACCTCTGATTGTTACTTCAACAAACATTGTGCAATTTATAAAAAAAATAATCATTCCACTCAGGAATGTTATTTTAACAAAAAGAATAAGACAAAGAGAACAAAGAAGCAACAAGCTGAAAAGGAGGAATTAGATTCTCAATCTAGTGATAATCCGAAGATTCAAAGCCAAAGAAGCAACAGCAAAAACAAAAGTTGCCAAAACCAAAGAAGCAAGCATCTACTATAGATAAGTCTTTGAAGAAGAAAGAAAGACCCCATCATCAACTCAAAACACCTCATAAGAAGGTGGATTTGACAGAGAAGACATCAAATGTTAAGGACACCTTCTTTAATCATTTTAAAAAGGGTACTCAGATACCTCACTCAAAATCAAAGGATGGTGAAACTTTCTTCAATCAGGGATCATCAAAATCAAGAAGCAGCCAAACAAAGAAAAGGTGAAAGAAGAAGGACTGAGAAACAAGAGCAAAGCTCCACAAGCTTATCATCGACAGAATCATCCACACCACAAACAAAACATAATGAATCAATTGAGTCTTAAATCAACACTGAAACATCAAGACTCATACATGAGGGAGTAACCATTTTAGACACTAGTGCTAAACCCAAGATCTTTAAGGCTTGGGCTCCCCATTCTAATTAATTTCTTTATGTATGCAGGAACAAGCATGGAGGAATAACAAGAAGTGGTATGTTGATAGTGGTTGTTCCAGGCATATGACAAGAAACTGTTCTCTACTCCATGATTTCGAACATAAAAATGCCTCATATGTGGCATTTGGTGGGGATAAGAAGGGAGGTAAAATTGTTGGTGAAGGAATGGTAACTTGTGGTGTGCTCAAGTTTGAGAAAGTAATTTTTTGTGAAAATTTGCAATATAATTTACTAAGTGTGTTTCAAATTTGTGATCAAAATTATACCACTTTATTTGATAACACTAATTGTTACATTCTTAAGCCAGACTTTCCCATTCCATAAGATTGGATCCTTCTTAAAGCATCAAGAAAAGGAAACACTTATGTTTTGGATGTGAACAATACTGCACTCACAAGCAATGAAACATGTCTGTTGTCTAAGTCATTAGAAGATGAATCTCAATTGTGGCATAGAAGGCTTGTTCATTTCATGAGGAACATGAACAAATTGATGAAAAATGACCTAGTCATTGTACTACCAAAGAAAAAACTTTATTGCTCCAATCATTGTTCATCTTGTTATAAAGGAAATCAACATATAGTGTCACATAAGTCCAAAACAATCAACCCTAATTCAACACCACTCAAATTGCTTCACATGGATCTTTTTGGTCCAACTAATGTGTTGAGCATTGGTAAAAGTCTATATTGTTTGGTAATTATTGATGATTTCACTAGATTCACATGGGTATTTTTCATAAAACAGAAAAGTGAAACATCAGAAACATAAATGAAGTTTATCACTAAAACTGAAAATCAACTTGATTTAAAAGTTAAAGTTTTCAGGAGTGATAATGGAACTGAATTTGTTAATAATGTTTTAGATTCCTTTTGCATGAATAAAGTCATAGCAAGGCAATTCAGTGCTCCACGGACTCCACGACAAAATGGAGTTGTTGAAAGAAGAAACAAAACTCTATTTGAAGTAGCAAGAACAATGCTCGCTGATTTATAATTACCAATCACCTTTTGGGCTGAAGCAGTGAACACATCATACAATGTTCAAAACAGGACCTTAATTGTCAAAGAACATAACAAAACACCATATGAGCTTTTATTTAAAAGAAAAACTTTTATAGGATATCTTAGAGCTTTTGGATGTCATGTGTCTGTTTTAAACACAAAAGAACAATTGGGCAAGTTTTATGAAAAAGCCTATGATGGTTTCTTTGTTGGGTATTCCTCAACATCTAAATCATATAGAGTTTATATTTCACAGCAAAACATTATGGAAGAAACACCTAATGTATCATTTGATGAATCCTTATTTCCAAAAACTATTAAAGGATCATCATGGTTGTTTGATATAGATGCATTAACAAACTCATTTAACTCTGGTTATTTGAATACTGCAAGTTCTACAAATACATGCTATGCATATGTTCCTCCAAATAAGAATGAAGTGTCACTATCAGCTGATCCTCCAAGACCATCACCAAACTCTTCCAATGTTCCTAATCCTGGTACTTCATCTCAAACAAGCAATGCAGAATAAGAGCAACCAAACAGATTAACATCCTTAGATGAAAACACAATATCAGCATCAGCTAACTCTACATCCATAGATGTTTCGCCTACATCCGGAGAAATGGGGAATGCATCAGCAGATGTTCCATCTACACTAGTAGATCTTCCATGCTCTTGAGATGCTTCAATACCTTCCAAGGAAATTATGTCAGCATATCAATAAACAACATCCGTAGATGTTCCTGTAACTCCTGTAGATGCTCAAACCACTTCAGTAAATGTTCCTGTGGAAGTTGTTCCCACTAATGCTTATACACAAATTCATGAAGAGGGACATCATTCAGCTTTAGAGGATCAAAATGATGAAAATCTTGATTACTTTGTTGATTCTCCATCTCAGCTGGATCCATCTCCCTCAATAAACACAACTAAATTGGAATCATCTGTTCCAGTTGCACCTATTCCATCAACAACAATTCATAAGAGTCATCCAATAGACAATATTATTGGTGATCTTAATGAAAGAACCACAAGAAGCCAAGGGGGAGCTGCCAACGTCTGCCTCTTCACTTGTTTTCTATCACAAGTGGATCCTCCCAACATAACTGTTGCATTGAAGGATAACAACTGGATTGAAGCTATGCAAGAAGAGCTTCAATAATTCAGAAAACAGAAAGTCTGGAATCTAGTTGATCTTCCTGAAGGCCAATATCCCATTGGCACAAGGTGGTTGTTCAAAAATAAACTGGATGATAGGGGTATCTTTGTGAGAAATAAAGAAAGGTTGATAGCACAAGGATATACCCAAGAAGAAGGAATAGACTATGATGAAGTTTTTGCACCAGTTGCAAGGATTGAAGCCATAAGAGTATTCCTAGCCTATGCTTCACATAAGAAGTTCATAGTTTACCAAATCGATGTAAAATGTGCTTTATTATATGGGAAGATTGATGATGATGTCTATGTTGCTCAACCTCCAGGGTTTGAAGATCCTGATTACCCACACAGGGTATACAAGCTTGACAAAGCTTTGTATGGTCTTCATCAGGCTCCAAGAAAGTGGTATGAGACATTATCATCTTTTTTACTCAAGCATGGATACAAAAAGGGCACAATAGATCAAACTCTCTTTCTCAAACAAGAACATCAACACCTCTTGGTTGTCCAAATTATGTTGATGACATAATCTTTGGTTCAACAAACAAGAAACTGTATGAAAGTTTTGAAGGTTTAGTGAAATATGAATTTCTGATGAGTTCAATGGGTGAATTAACTTTCTTCTTTGGTTTACAAGTTCATCAGAAACAAGATGGCATCTTTGTTAATCAAGAGAAGTATATTCATCAAATCTTGAAGAAGTACAACCTTGCTGATTCTTCTTCATGCAAAACACCAGCAACCTGATCCTACAGGGAAATCAATTTATCAAAGACTATATATATCAATGATAGGATCTCTAATGTATTTAACAGCTAGCAGACCTGACATAATATATGTTGTGTGTGTTTGTGCTAGGTACCAATCAGATCCTAAAGAGTCCCATCTGAATGCTGTTAAGAGGATCTTCAGATATCTGAAAGGGAAACCAGCTCTTGGTCTATTCTATCCAAAGATGTAGATTTCAACCTTTACTCATACTCAGATAGTGACTTTGGAGGATGCAATAACAACAAAAAATACACAGCTGGTGGATGTTAATTTATAGGACCAAGACTTGTTTCATAGCAGTGCAAAAAGCAAAAAAAAATGTCTCTGCATCCACAGCTGAGGCTGAGTACATAGCTACTTCAATTGGTTGCTCCAAAAGTTTTTTGGTTGCAAAACCAATTACTTGATTATGGTTATAATTTCCTTCAAACACCAATTCATATTGATAATTTAGCTGCTATGTTTATCACTGCTAATCCAATTAGTTATCATTTTTTGAGAGATTTCTCATAAAAATGGTTAATCAAGTTGGTAAAAGTGGATAGAACAAATCAGCTTGCTGATTTATTCACTAAAGCATTTGATTCAGTTAGATTTGATTTTCTAATTGAGTCATTGGGTATGATCAACTTATATTTATCAACATCGACAAAGGAAAGCATCTGTCTGTCCATGTATATATCTTTAAAATTAACATCCAAAAACATACATAAAATCATATAAAACTACAAAAATATTGTCTTAGTTAATTTGATTTCCTTTAAGCATAACATAATTGGGAAATGATCATACACTATGTATTTGCTTCTTACTTGAGTTTTTAACATTCATTAATGACTGATCAGAAGTGTTTTGATAGGTAGGTAGGTTCAGCTTGAGTGGAAAATACATCAGTGCATGCAAAACATAATGAAAATGTGACTGTTTGTGGGAAACTCCATTTTGAGGATCAAGCAAGTAAGTCTCATCCTAATGTGATCAACTCACTCACCCAAGCACACTATGTAAAACTCTTTATAAATTCTATCTTTGCAAATCATATTCCCTCTGTTTTGTGTAAACAAAGACCTGGGTTTATGAACACCTTGGTATGCATCTGTGACCAACTGGTGAATAGATTATGATCCTTAGCATCCTTTTGTTTTGTGTAAACAAAGACCTGGGTTAAAGGTACTTCTGTTTTACGGAAGTAAAGACCTGGTGACCTGATGATGATCAGATGTAAGCTCTCAAAAGAATCAATTGTGATCAACTTTATATTAACTTCCGAGGTTTTGCATCAAAGCATTAATGAGACTTCAAATATGTCTCAAGATAGAATTTATAACTTAAAGTACATAGTTTCTAAGTGTGAAAAAGTGATGAATTGACTCACAAATGGAGGACAAACTCTAATGTGAATTGAATGTGGAGCCCATAATTGTCTATCTTCAATCAACAACGAAACATGATAAACAACAAGCCTAGTTGAAAATATACTCTTGCTTGAATTTATGTGAAACAATATACTTGCAATCAACACTTGATTCATGTCTAATTTCATCAAACAAATTGATACAGGAAGATGCTTACAGTCATAGTATGATCCCATTATATCTCTATATATGCTTGTACATTTTGTTTACATTTATTTAATTTATCTTTTTGTTTTGTTGGACAGACCAGTGCTTTTCATGCTATTCTTCTACTTAAATTTATGATGAATGCAACATCTTATCATTAATCACAAATTTAGGGGGAGTAGTTAATGCATGAAAACATAAAATCTGAATTTTCAAAACAAAAGTCAAATGAAGGAATTGGGACTTGAGCACTAACTTGGTTGTAGGATACATGAGGTTCTTCAATTTAAATAATTTCTTGCACAAGTTGCCACGTAAACAAAGTCAACAAGGTCCAAAAGCAACAAATGATTCTAACATTTTGATAGAATCATACAAACAAATAAGTTTCAGTAGAAGCTACAGTATAAAATTTGGACTTCAGCAGAAGCTACAGTGCATTTTCTTAATTAGTAGATGCTACAGCGAAACTTAAACAAGAAAAATATGATCATCCATAGATTAGTAACCTACGGATGTGGTGATATCTTAAAGTATAATTTATTTACATAGATTGGTAACCTATGGAAAATCAAATTATACTTCATCAAAAATCAGCTCTCAATTCTTGGCATCCGTAGATGATCTACGGAAGAACTAGAATCTGCGGAATCAATAAGATTCCACGGAAGGGTAATAAGGAAAGAGGGTCCCACATTAAATAATAAATGAAATTAATTAGTCCGAGGGAGTATAAATGATGTTTTTGACTTGAGTATTCATTATACACTTTTATAGAATACTTTTTCAGACCTAGAAAATCGTTCACAAAAACATACCCCTCTTTCCGCCAACATTCAAATTACCTTCATCAAACAAACAAACCATACCCTAAACTTGATCTCTGACTCAACTCTAGATTATTGTTTACAAGGTAAAACATATCATAATCATCAATAATGTATTGTTTGATTTGTCTTTGTTATCAAAACTCTTCACATGCTTGAAAAGTTAGCGTTAACCTAATCTTTCTCAATTTTTTGTGCAGATGGCAAATAGATTCGATGGAGAGCACAACGCATGTGCTTTTCTAAATGCCGACGATCCAGTATCTGAAGGTTGTCGAGAAATTATTCAATACTTGACACGATTGCGACTGTTCTATGCGCTGCTAGCTGATCTAGTTATTTATCAATCGCACATTGTCGATTTCTGGAACTCTACTCAAATTGAAGGAGAAGGAGAGCATGAAGTAATATATGCATAAATTAGGAATGAACGACTGAGATTAGATGAACAGAGCATAAGGATAAATCTTGAGTTGGGAGAACAAGAGATAGGTCACCCAGATGTCTTTGAACATGAGTATATCGAGAAGATATTCAATCTGATGGGTTATGATGGTGACTATGAAAGAGGAGAGATTAAGAAGGGGAGATTGTGCAAGCCTTACTGGTTCCTATGTCACACTTACCTTAAGTGCATCTCAAACAGGAAATCTGGATTGGATAGATTCTCAAGGCACATTTCTTCTGGAATCATTGGAATATTTGAAGGAAGGACCTACAAATACTCAAAATACATATTTGGATGTTTATGTGACCAAATAAGAATGCAGTAGGCTGATAAAATGTTCATGTTTCCAAGATTCCTCCAACTGATCATTAATGATGAATTGCCTGGGATAGAAAGAGTAGGTGATGTCTTTCTACAAGCTCACTTGGGAAGATCTATGTTAAACAAGATCATTGGAAAGTATGAAGGTGAAGATATGCCCATGTTTGAACATGTGGTTGATCCTAATGCCAATATTCAGAGTTGGTGTATGAAGATCAATAAGACAGTTCTCCTGCTGCTACTAAACAAGCTTCTCACTCTCCTCCTCAATCACCCATACACCACCATCATCAATCTCCACAAGTTCAATCACCTGCCACTAAAAACACACAATTCATCTCTCCCAATCACCCACAATCACCAATTCATCCTCAACCTCCATCACCACAAATTCAATGACCTGCAAGTGATAACACTTTGCCGATTTCCCCTCTTCATTCCCAAGCATCAGTCCACTCTGGTGAGACAGAATTAGTATCCCAAGCAAGCACTGTTCCATTCTCAATCACCCAATCTCAAACCCCTATTCTATCTGATAACACTGAACCATTTTCACCAACCACTGATCTTCAACTCCAACAACAACCTCATCAAGAACCAACAAATCTAGCAGCTGAATCTAGCTCAAGCTCTGCAAGTGTAGCTCCTACTGAAGGTGATAATTCTGAGCCTGCTGAGATTAATCAAGAATATGAAGGGAAAGCTAATTATGTTGATGTTATTGCTTATCATTAAGATGATCTTAGTGATGATGACATTCTAGTAGGCAAAAGTTATCTGGTGGCTGAGTACAACAAATTGATAATCAAGTCTAACAAGAGGTTGGAAAGGATAAGAGAATTAAAGGGAATGATAAAATAGAAAGAGGAGTTGTTAATCAAACAAGAATCATCACTGAAGAGGCTAAGAGAAGATGCTCAAACCAATAATGAAGTGATTGATGCATTACATAAACTGGTGAGAGAACTTAAAGATTTAGTGAAACTTGAAAAGGATGAAAAGGAGAAAATACAAGTGACCTTGGAGAAAGCCAACAAGTCCTTGAGCAATCAGTCAGAGATTTTAAAAAGAAAAGATCAAGAAATTAATGAACTAAAGATGAGACTTTGTGCTCTTGAATCAAGTACTCCTACAACAAAAACAAGAATCAGTTGAAGCTTCATAGCCAATCATACAATACACCAGGAAAGAAAGTACTTGGGATCATTCAAAACGGAAGTGACTGAAATTGAGGATTCTCCTAAAAGATCAAAATCTATATCTCCCGCCCTTCAGTGGATGTGTCCACTTTGAAGCCTGTAACACATGCTGAAGAAGAAAGTGATGCAGAATAGGAAGAGCTGACAAAGATTGATTCTCCTAAAGAACAAGAATATGAAAAGGATGATCAACTGATGACAACAAAAGACATTCTGGAAGACAAACCTCAATGAGCAATGTTCATGACATTGATCAATTATGGCTTCCCATATGACATGGTGGAGAGAATGAACATGAGTGAAATGAAGGATATGCTGAAAGAATTTGAGCTTGCTAGATTCATGATCCCCAATTGCAATTATGAAACCTTTACAACCTTTCAGTCCATTTTGAAAACAAAGAAGGAGCTAGGTCATTGTGATATAGCTAAACTGAGCAAATACAATATGACCTGTTGGTTACAAGGTCACATTTACAAGATGCATGAGTTGAAAGGGAGGTCAGTAGGAGAACTAAGAAGAATGATGGAACATGTTATGAAGGTGGAATTAGAAACTAGAGTGAAATTCAAGACTGAAGCTCCAAATCCTGCTTATGACCTTCAAGCCAAAACTCCTACTGAACCTGTGACTGTTGAAAGCAAAGATCAGCATAGAGGCAAAGAAAAGCTTATCAGAGAACCAACAGAAGTGATTCCTGGCAAGGTATGGCCATTGGGTACAACAGTGAGAGAGATAACTGAGCAGAAATCAACTCTAATTGAACAATTTAATCATCTCACAACTCCTAGTTCTGTTGAAGAAAATAGGATTATGGCCTGGAAATATGATCCAGACTGGGATTGTGCAGTCATTAAGAGAACATCAGGAAGGATTCAATACTTCCACTCAATAAAAACATTACTGTCACTATCTGAGTGTGACATTTAAGATCTCCATGGCTTAAGCATCACCAACTATCCTATTAACCCAAAAGGAAGAGATTTCTCAGTGGTAGTGGGTAAGTTGAAAAATAAATTCAAGGATGATATGTTGAAAGAAGCTAGAAGAGATGATGTTGAGCATAACAAAAGGAAAAAGGTCAAAGAAGATCCAACTCCAACTCCTCCTTGGTTGATGATGAATTCTTGATGAGGGTTGGATACTCAAATAGAAAAAAAGCAGCCATAAAAAACTTGAAGAAAATCAATATACATTTCCCATAATTGAATGGGGATATGTTGAGAGATCAAAAGAGCTGGTGCTGTTGAGGATTAAAGAAAAGAAGAAACCTCAAAGTATTAGAATTTTTGATCCTGTGGAAATCAGGCTTCTTCACCCAAGTTACACTTCATATCTTCATGATAAGTATTTTCCTAAGCTGAAAGATGATCAAGCTTAAAATGATTATGCCTGTATGTGCATATAATTCAAGTCATTGATAAACTTCATGCCAAGGCATATAAGAGAAGGAAGTATGAAGCAGGTCAGCTAATTGGAACTGAGATCAAAGAAGTAACTGAACTGAGAATCTCTGAGCAAGATGAGCTAGAGATAGTTCACAACAATAATGTTTTGGAAACCCTTAAGACTGAAGAGGATGTTTTGGGTTTAAGCTTTAATATATTAAGGATGATCTGCAAAATGGAAATAAAATACAAATATGATGATTAGAAGGTTGCAGTATCCTACTTCAACAACAAAATCATTGCAAGAGTGAAAGAACTTTCAATTTTGAAGAACTGATTACAAATATCTAAGCCTAAGAAGGAGTATTGTTGGATATAGTCTTGATAGGTCTAGATACATTGTATAGGCTTAGAACTTTAATCAATAGTTTGTAATAAACTCTTGTATATCAGCATCGTAATGTATGCTTCAAATATATAAGTTAACCATATATATGTTGATTTATGTGGTATGGCAGGCTTAACATCATACTTAGTCAATTTTGTAGATTGACTAAGTATATGAAACATCTGCGGATGAACACTTTGTTCTTCCGTAGATAAGCTGCTACGGATGAACAAGTTGTTGCGGATTAACAACTTGTTGCGGATGAACAACATGTTGAACAACATGCTGTGAAGAGTCCAAGTGAAGATTACTATGGAAGAAATAACTCCTACTGAAGACCAATTACCTATGGAAGACCAACACTTGGATATACTTTATCAAGTACAATATGTCAACAAGTCAAACACTGACTCCAGGAGATTTGTTGTTTCCTTAACAGAATCCTTGAGTCTATAAATACTAGGCCTAGGCTCCCACCTTGATACACGGTTGAATACATAACAATACGTCAATCAATATCATCAATCAAAAACTCTAGCAGCCGCCACATCAATTACACCAATATCATCAATAGAATCATAGTAATCATGATCATCAACAAACATTGTTTGATCATTTGTAATCATTAAATCTATTTTATTGAAATACTTTTGAATCAATTCGTGTTCATTCATTCATTGCAATTAATTGTTTTGTTCTTCATTTATTGCAATTGTGATTTCTAGTTTTTTTAATCAATTTAAACAACGAATAGTGATAATTCAGCGATCACTCTTCGAATCCAATCTAATATTGATAATTCTTGAATGCGATCCTTGGATTCACAGTATAGAATTGCATACTCGTTATTGAACACTCTTTTTCATAAACGGTTTAGTACTAGCAAATCTTTTATAATGCACATAGCCACCATTATCAAGTCAAGTTTTAGTTCATATGGTTTACGAAACAATTTCGAACAAACACTATTCATCATGTAAGGAGAATTAATTCGTGCAAGCCTGCGTGGACCGTGTAACATACATTTCGTCACGATGCTATATATACTAGATAAGTTAAGGAAGCAGGAAGTTTCGTGATGATATATATATCGATCCATGATTTGCTCCAAATTATACATATAAACATATTAATTTCACGTGAAATATTCCCAAAAATCTTGCTAAACATGATGAATTGGTAACTTAATATGTTAAATTGTGCTTTTAGGCTTGAAAAAGACCAAGCTTGAACATGAAGCAAATAGAAAAAATAGATGCTCTAGAATCCAAGCATGAGTCGTGCCTCATGAGGCACACCGCCATGCCTAGCATAAAACACACCTCCGTGCCAAATATAGCACATCCTCATGTATGTCACCCTAACAGGACAAAAGGATTATCTCCTAATAGAAGGCATGGGGGCATGCCCCAACCCCAATATGAGGGTGTGCCCCACGAGGCATGGGGGCATGCCCGACAATCATTGTGCTTACGAGTCAACCAATTTTTACGTATTACGTACTAGCATGGGATCGTGCGTTGGGATGCACGAGGCCGTGTCTGGTACTCCAGAAAGCCTATAAATAGTAGCTAATTTACATATTTGAAGAGTGCTTTTGGAGGGGAAACTATATTATTTTCTATCAAGAATCCAATCTTGAAGGTCTTTGGAAGGCTCGAGAGGTCCATTTAACACTAAGAAGAAGCTCAATATCATTTAAACATCATCTATAGTGGATCATCAGTTTAATTGTTCCAACTTACGGATGATTTTCATTACTATCTTATATCTTTGTTGTTATTTTCAAGCTCACAATGAGCTAAACTCTTATTATCATTCTAATTTGGTGAAACGTATATAATTTGCGATGAACTAATGGAGTGGTTTATGTTTTGGTAATTTTGGGAAAACTTTTAATGGGTAGCATCTATATTTGAATGGAAGTTATAAACTTATGATTTGTAATTACAATTGTGGTAAATGGCTGAAAAACATATGAACTAACTTTTCGCAAAAACAGTCTTTATTATAAACTTATGGTTAATGAACTAGAAATGGTTATTAGAAATCATATCATCTTAACTTTCTTTCATTTGCAGGTTCCTTTTAATTAGTTTGAGAAATCAATAGTAATTATTATGGTTTTTTAAAATAATGATATGTTAAAAGGAAGCTTAATAAACTCTCTTTCTAATATTAAGTTATCTTTTAGAACTCATATGTGAAAAGGATGCACAAACTTTACCTACATCACTAGGGGCTTGATGGTTGTTTCTTAAGTTGGCCCCTGTAAATTTCCTTGTCATTACGGAGCTAGTGTATGATCACTCTGACATGGCTCACGTTTATAAACATTAACATAACTACTTTAATCTATATCATTAACCATACCATGCAATTCATCAGAGTTACTAAAGTGGAAACCTAAATTAGGATGATAGCCTCATTTCACTAAATTATCTTCAAAAGTCTCAAGCTTTATATAGCTTTTATATAAATTATCATTTTAATAATAAAAAATTTGGTCACCTCTAATTAAACTAATAATTCCCTCAAATCAAAACTCAATCTGATGGTCGACTATTTAGGTGGTTGAGTAGACTCAATGTATTAATGGACTGATACTCGATTCTTACCAACACTATATTACCACATGATAGCTATACTTTACTTTTCTGTATGTAGTTTAGTAAATGTAGAAACTATTTAAAATTGAACTTGTGTGAAAATTCCTTTTTCAAAATATAATATACCATTTGCACACACCAATATATGTCTTCTGGAGCCTGGATAGGACGCATTAAACCTCCATAATAACGTGTGGCAATGTAGAATACCCCCCCCCCCCCTAAATAATAGAAAGGCTTATACACAAGCATAAACAAAGGAACAAACCATCAACAAAGAAGTAAAATATGAGAATAGACATGACATAGATCTTAACAGCATTGATAGCACCAAATGCTTAGCGATTCTCATCCGCTTAATCTACAAACACAGTTTCATTTGAAAGACCCTTGCAATGATGTTGAATATGTCTTATGCTTTCGATGCACCTACAAGCACAACCTCCCACATAATTTCAAGCCACCTATCAATACAGGTAAATGTGATAAAGTACTGAGAGTTCCCATACACCTAACATGTAGCAAGCACATCTTGGTAATGCTTGTACATATATCTAGGCTCGTAAGTAAATGAGAATTGAAACACATCTCTCTTGCCTATACTATGACCCTCGATATGACCTAAATATATTGTATCATGCACACCTTCCAAGAATTCACACTGAAATTCATTTGTGTTATTACGTACGTATTTAAATAGACATTTGTTAATGCAAACGTACACATCAACAATGTATTGTGAAATAACCTACGCCCCTAGAGCACATGGTTATATACATCTTAGTGATCATGAATTTGGCAGTAGTAAACATTGAAGGTGTGAGTTTTTGGTGTTCAGAAGTTAAATCAGGCGCAACATACAGTTTGGGAGACCAACCTTTCTCAATAGAAGGAAATGAAATTCGATACTACAATGGCATATAGGACGGATGGAACTTGCTGATCGTGTGGGGTGTAACCCTTACTGCGAGTAATAACGTTAGTATCATTGGTTGTAATAATGTTGTCACACACAATCACACGTATAACCTCTAAAATAGGTTTTCATACATTAGATCTTTGCCATGCTATACGCTTGATAACAAATTTTAGCACATCTGCTTGCATACATAATTTCCCCTCGCTGATCGAAAAAGCTACATATCCATTACCCTCAACACGCATGGCTGCCAATGCAAACACAAAGTGCGGGGATGAATTCATTGAGCCATTTCCGGAACAAAGTCTATTTGCAACTTCATGTTGGTTGTCAAAGATTTATTTATGTAATAACCGCTGTTTGTTATCTAGAAACGGATATAATGGACGTAACCAGTGACAAACTTGACGAATAACCCTAAACATGTAAGGACATCCGCTAGGTTTATAGAATGGTAAACGGTATCACCAAAGAAGTCACTAAGAACATGGCAATGTAATGTGAATGCTCAACATGAAACGGAGATCACAAAATAGAGATTTCTACAAATCTAGAGGCCGCTTTGGAAAATGCAAGATAACTATTCTACCCTTAAAACACTTGTTGTATTGAGCCCTATGACCTATAGGGAATCACATCAACCACAAAATTTACAAACCTCAATACAGCTTCTAGAATTCACATAACCAAAAGAATGTAATGTTTCACCGATACCCTCAAATGAATTTGTTGATTAAAAGTTAAAGGTACAAGCCAGCTCTTGTTAACAATAGTAGTAACGCGGCTCGATAACAAGACTGATCTCGTGTCCATCTAAGAACCTGATGTAGAACATGAGTCGACACATGAAACAGGTACATTCTGATGCCTTTGCTTTGGTCATTGACAACTTGAAAACGAATACACTATTAGCACATGAACTAATAGTATTTAGTGTGTACGAAAGCCTAGAACAACAAAAAAAAGACTTGATTGCAAAAAAGATAGCAAGAACACTCATACCTACTGCTTATACAATGCAACAAACCAACCTATCAAATCTCACAAACAATAAAAAGACTTACATGGTTAAATTTAGAGCACGAGAAGATTTAAATATAGCAGCAATACATGTATGTAACAAGCACAAACACATGTATATAACTACCAACTTAAAAATACTACAAGTGATAAACAAACATAACATTAGGCCACATACATTATATCAATCATTGAATGATACATGATTCATAACAACAAAAATTACAATGACACAACCACACCCATAACACAGACATAGCAACAGGCATGGATTCCTCATCTAACATATATTAAAATATTAAAATCTTACAATGACACAACCACGTACACCCATAACAACATCAGATCAGAGAATAAAAAAACATGGATTCCTCATCCAACATAACTCGTAAACGTCCAAACAAAAACTAAAACAACTATACATATATTTCACCATGAAATGATAAGTGCGCAAATAGGCAAATACAATAATCAAAAGGAAACACAAAATAAAGAAACCCAAAACTCCTAAATGAAGACCTTACTAGAACTTCAGATTTAACATATGTAGAAAGACAAACAACCTTACACCTTAAACGAAATCAACATCACCAATACCAACACGCGATTAGAATAACATCTATACGAGAAGCTACCGGTGACAACCAGATACAACAAATAGTAATCTCAACACGAGAAAACAGAAGAGCCTTGACATGACTGAGTCAACGAAAATTCAAAATAAAATACAACAGAGGCAAAAACCAAAATAAATTACAATAGATTGTCTAAATTAAATGATAAATCAAAATAAGGTACTATCATAGTCTATAAAAACAAAAGGAAAGCCCCTACCCATTATAATGTGACAATCAGTACTTCAAACATCTCTTTTACTCAATTTATAGCCCCACATACATTCACTACATATCAATAGAGAGCCTTAAGTACAGGATAGCAGCAGGGGTCATTCTATCTAATAACAACTATAATAATTATATCAAATTCTCTACAAAAGGCAATAAAGAAAGCACAAACAACAAGACACAAACAACTACAAAAACACATTACATATCATAGATAATAAGACAGAAACCCATGAAAATAGACATCAAGAGTTGTCAATGCAACAAAGGAGATGAAGAGAAGGCAAATCCAAAAAAGGAATGCAAAACCCAAAACTATCCGAATACCTATGGAGAATGATGGAGAACCTGATGATAATCGGAAGAAAGAGAAGAAGAGTGATGGTGGGAAAGAAATTGAAGTTGCAGGTCATAAAACCTAGTTCATCTAAAACAGGACACCATAAAAATGGCAAAGGAAAATCACTTGTACCCTATGGATTTAAACACACACACACACACAGACATATATATATATATTATATATATATATATATATAATATATATATATATATATATAAAGAAAAATAATGATGAAGTCAAAGTTGGGACACAACTAGGAAGAAAGAGTCACATAACCAACTCAACCAATGCAGAAAAAGTGAATACTTGCAGAAAACATATGTATTAAGCATAAAAAGAAAAAGCCAGGATTAAAAAAAAAACTAGGCACACAAGTGTTACATTATCCATTGCCTTATATATATATATAATAGGTTAATATTATTATATAAATACTTAATCTCCTTTCTAAACCAAAATTGAAAAATTAGTTGTAGAAAAAATCAAATTGTAATAGCCTAAGTCAAAATACCAAGATATTTATCATGAGTTAATAATTTGTTATAAACGTTATGCTTGTGCAATTATTTTTTTATTAGTAAATATTACTTGAATGAGATCAGTATGTTAGGTGTTGCTCATTGTTGTATTTGTGAATGTAAAGAAAAAAAAGAATGAACGTAGAAGAGGACGCCGTGGTGCTATCAACATGATACCGGAGATTATAATTATTAAAAGATCATCTCTTTTATATCAAGAATAATTAAAAGAATGAACGTAAAAGAGGACGCCGCTCCTCTCTTTTACTCAATTTATAGCCCCACATAATTATTAGTCAATGAGCATATAGAAGTAGTGGGGACTACATAAACCGCTCAATTCGGAGGTAAACTGATGTATGTAGACTTTGAAATTACCATATTCTGTTAATCGGTTTTCAAAGCATTAGATTCATTGTTCTTATTTGTTGACCCAGGACCACAAGGTTGTACCTACAAGCCCTTTTAGGACTGCAAGCCCTGTAGTGGTGCTGAGAAGGCAACCAAACTTGTTCAATGGTGTGAAATGAACAAATCAGTATTTTCAAAGTATAACTGTTTGGCTACATATTAAGTGAAATATGTTAGTGGTACTTTAAAGGGTGCACTGCTCACTTGGTGGAATGCCCAAGAGCAAATAATGGCTTAAGATATGGCTAACGCCTAACCTTGGGCGGAATTTAAAACAATGACGATGGAGGACTAGTGTCCTCGTGATGAAGTGCAAATCTAGAAGCTAAATTCTAGCATCTAAAGATGGAGGCATTGGAGTTCGAAGCTTACACCACCGGATCTTTTAAGTTAGCTACTCTTTTCCTAGAGATGGTGAACTCGGCGTATAAGAGGAATGAATTCTATTTACGAGGGTTAGTGCTGGAAATTCAGAGTATGGTGACTTCATTGAACCCTACCGCTATTCAACAAGCAATCCATTTGGTTCACAAGCTATCAAACCCTACCATAATTCAACAAGTAATTGGTTTGGTTCATAAGCTAACGGACCAGACAGTGGAACAAGGGAAGTTACCGAATGGGGATGGTATGTTGGGCATGCCCGACAACAAGTGAAAGTAGGATAATTATGGAAGCAAAGGATCTTCATCATCCATCAAGCCCTAACAGCAGCAACAAAGGAAGTTCAAAATTGGTACTTCAAGCGTTCATATTTATCAAACATGGGTTAGGGAGGGTACGTCAAGAAGTACCCCAAGTGTAATAAGTACAATTATCAACACACTGCAAGTGTGATAAATTTTTATGCTAGCGCTACGGGAAAGTGGGACATGCAGCCAAAAATTGTCGGGGTGAGCCGATGAAAAAGCCACAACAGATGCATGAGACTCCTAAAGGATGTTTTGAATGTGAAAAAAAGGTCACTACAGGTGTAATTACTTGCAATTGAAAAAGAATGGTAACAATGGTGGAAACGGTGGGAATAATAATGGATATATTGAATTTTGGCAATAATGGTGGTAACAATGGTGGAGCAAAAGTAACATCCTTCATGATAATGGCTCTAAATGACCCTACTATTGTCACCGGTAAAAATCTAAGTAAATGGTCGTTATGCTACGGTCTTTTTTAACACTCTATTATATCAGAGCTTTATATCTACTAAGTGTAGTGACTTGTTAAGTGATATGCCTTCTTTGTTGGAAGCAAAGTATACCATAGAGTTAGCTAATGGTAAGCAAATTCACGTGAGCATATCCTTAAAGGTTGTAAGCTATAATTGTCACGACACACGTTTGACATTGACCTCATGCATGTTACTCTCAGTAGCTTTGACTTAGTTATAGATATATGTTGGCTGTCATGAAATCAAGAAAAAGTGATTTGTCATCAAAAGATCATCTCTATTCCTCTCTCTAGGGGAGAAATCCTTTTTGTTAAGGGTGAAAAGAGAGGAGCGGTCATAAGCATCTTAAATTATATGAAAGCCCAGAAATGTCTACGTAAAGGTCATCTAGCCATACTAGCTCGTGTAACCGACTAGCAACCGGAAGAGAAGAAGTTGGAGGATATCGCGGTCGTTAGTGATTTTTCAGAGGTTTTACCGGAAGATTTGCTTGGACTATCGCTTCATTGTCAAGTTGAACTCCAAATAAACATAACTCTCGAAGCAGCCCTAATTGCACGAGCACCTTACAAGATGGTGCCAAACGAGCTATAGGGATTGTCAGCATAGCTATATGAGTTGTCACACAAGGGATTCATTTGACCAAGTTCATCACCATTGGGAGCTCTTGTTATATTTGCCAAGAAGAAACACAAGAAGAGCTTAATAACATCACGATAAAAAACTAATACCCTCTACATTGAATTGATGATCTTTTTGATCAACTTCAGGGATTGAGTTACTATTACAAGATTGATTTTGAGGTCTTGTTACTATCCGTTGTGTCCAAGAGGATGGCATCTTGAAGACTACTTTTAGAACTAGTTATGGCCATTATGAATTTCTTGTGATGTTGTTCGGGTTAACCAAGGCACTAGTGGTGTTCATGGATCTCAAGAACCACGTGTATAAACCCTATCGATCAATTTGTTATTATATTTATAGATGACACATTGATTTTTTCCAAGACCAAGGAGGAACGGGGAGGAGCATCTATGGTTAATCTTAGGACTGCTTAAGAAGGAACAGTTGTATACAAAGTTTTCAAAGTGTAATTTCTGGATACGACAAGTTTAGTTCTTAGGGAACATAGTTAATAACAAGTTAGTACATGTGGACCCTGCTAAGGTTAAAGCTATAAGGAACTATCCTATTATAAAGAGACCAACTAAGAAATGAAAATTTCTTGGTTTGGCAGGATATTATCGGCGTTTTATTGAGGGATTCTATAATATTGCTCAACCTTTGGTGCTTTGACTCATAAGGCTACAACATACAAATAGGGTGAAATGCTTTCCAATAATTTAAGCGGAAGCTTTGCACCACACTAATACTATCCTTTCAAGAAGAAAGTTATGATTTTATGGTACACAACCACTCATCCATTTAGGGACTTACGTGTGCTTTGATGTAACGTGATAATATGATAGCTTATGCATCAAGGTAACTGAAAATACATGAGAAAAACTACACGATCCATCATCTAGAATCGGGTGTTGTGGTTTTTGCCTTGAAGATCTAGAGACATTACTTGCACGGTAATAGATGCACCATATACACTGATCACAAGAGTCTGATGCATATTTTTGAGAAAAAAAGAGCTAAAAATGAGGCAACACCATTGTGTTGAACTTTAAACAATTATAATTATGCTATTATGTATCACTTGGGTTAAGCAAATGTTGTTGCTGATGCTTTAAGCATGAAGGAAACTACTAAACCCATGCGAGTACGGGCCTTATAGTTAAAAATCTGTACTCAATTGTCCGATAAGATTAAGGTTGCTGAAACAGAGGATATATAAATGTGCAAGATGTTCTTTCAAAGTATTCACTTGATTAGTCTGATTTGTACAAAAGTTACAATTCAGCAGATACACTCAAATGGCTTGAAAAGTTTGCCTCTCCTATAAAAGTGTGTGGACTTTTATACTAAACAATAAGAATAAATTATACTATGTTCGGACACTACAGTAGAACATGCAATCTGCGTATCGCAGTTGACAGCTTCATCTTAAGGTTAAACACAGTAGCCGTTAGCACTGACAAACTTGTTCTAAGTAGCAGTCAATAAGTAGCTCATGGATTTCACTACTAATCGACAGTTGATCTACATATGATGATCAATAATCTTTCAACATATGTAGTGCAGTAATTGCTTGGCCTATGCTGATCAACAACCATTCTGTATACGTACTTCGGTAGTTGATTCAGCATTTGGCCTGATTCGGCAGTTGCCGGCCAATTCTAAAATCTTGAGTTCTCAGTAGTTTAATCCTTTATGATTCCATAAATTCCACCTAGGATGATGCTACTAAAACTTTGTCTTTAACCGTCAAGCATTTTGATAAACAGAAGTTCATACATATATCCTCTTCTATCTCTTGAGGGATTGTCTAGAGGTAGATTCACCAAGTCCTTCATATTGTGCCGAGAGAGTCTGAACAAGTCATACTCTTTTACTTTAAATTTATAGGCACCATCATATGTTAGACTGAAGATGTTGGTTAAGGTATAACTCCAATGAGTGATTGAGTTATGAATCCAAAGTTGAGTCACGTGTAGAGCTTCTTTTTCTTCCTTTTGCTCTGCCCTAATGTTAAACTTCATCTTCAAAATAGCAGCCATAGATTTGTACTTGTGTGGCATGTCTTCATTTTCTGAGATCCACTTGTGCATCTTCTTCAAATCTTCAAGGCTAAGCTTTAAAACGTCCAATCCAGATAAGTAGAAAGATTTTGACTAATTCTTTATTTCAATAGAGAATCTCTTAGTTTTAAAATCATAATCTAGTCCAGACGGGAGTTGTAGATCTTCATTAAAACCTTTTCCACTTCTCTTGCCTTAGAATCATTGCCTGGTTCTTTAGTCTTAACATAGTTAAGTCAACTATCTCAAACCAGTTAAAGCAAACAAGTTGGTTTGTTGAGTAGGCTACTCTTCTGGTTGTTGACCTGGTTATGAAGTAGGTGTTCTTCTTTTGATCATATTCCCACTCCATTATGGGATCATGTGTTGATAGTGGATTTTCAGGAACCTCTTCATAACATCAGACTTGACTAAGGTTGGTACTTTGTGCATTAGCATTTTGAACTTGTTATTCTTACATCCAAAAATGCTAAACTACTCAGGAATTTGCTCTAAAATGTTGAGGGGCCGATCAAATACTTCATTCTCTTGGTCATAATAATTGATCTCCCCACTAGCCTTCTTGACAGAAATTTCTTCATTCGAGCAAGATATGTAAGGATCATCACAATAATCAGATTGATCTTGTAATTGTGAATGTGGAATGTAAACAATTACGGATTGAGAAGTAGAAGAATAGAATTGAAGATCACAATGTAAGTAACTTCTCTTTTATTGCTCTCTGAATTCGAAATATTACACAAGAGTTACAAATTCAGGAATTTGACAAAAGCTTTACAATAACTAAACAAACTAGCTATATATACTAAACTAGTATGTTTCGCGCGATAACAAGCTTTCGTGCAAGAACCTAGTTCTCACGTGACTGCAACTTGTCACGCGGATAGTTCTACTTTTCGCTTGACTTGAACTTGTTCTTCACTTTGATTTGATTTCTCAAGCCTCTAGGTTCAACCCCTACAATCTCCCCCTAGGCTGGGTAAATCAATGTTCTTCAGAAGTCCACATCATCCACGTTGTAACTCCCTCCATAAGCATACATCCTTTTTATCAGGGCCATCGGACAAGCCTGCAACTTCATCAAATCTTCTTTTTCAAACTTTAGCAGATCCATAGGGTCAATGATACGATACCCTTTATCTTTAAACTTAATCAATGCATGACCCGTCTCCTTTTCACAACTCCACCCGATAAGATTTGACAAGCTGTTAACTGGCACTGGAGCGTGTATAGGGATCTTCCTCACATATCTTGGATGTCTATAAACTCGTATCTTCATCGGTTTCTGCATGTTTGGATCGATACGGTTCTCATCTTCAATGACTTTGGGTTTGGCTGTCTTAAAGTCTTTGAAGTTCGTTTTGCTCTCTCTCCAAATCATATTCCTTATAAAAATCGTGCTCATCTTGAAATATTCTAATCGCTCCAGCCTTTCTCTTAATCACATACAACTTCTTTTCCTCCTCATACGCCAACTGATAATTGGCTCTGAATTTTCGTACCTTGTGAATGGTTTGAAATGCCGAAGAGTATGAACATAAGGTGGCGGTGGAGGTGCATCAACTATAAGATTACCAACCTGACGAACAGCCATTTGACCAGTTTGGTCTAATGTCTTGTCAGTGGTCTTTGAAGTACTAGTCTAACCAACAATCTCCCCTTCTTCTAATACAATCTTAGAAAACAAATCCTTCAAATTGTTCTAAAAAATGTCAGTGTATTCCACATCTCCTTCTAAGTCATCAAAAGACCCAAAATCTACATTCTCTTCTTCCTCCAATATATGTTGCTAAAATGAGTAGAATTCCTTCTCATACTCAGCTTCAGTAATAGGATCTAATGGTGCATAATCAACTATATCAATAGGACTTGGTCCGGAGACATTGGCAGTTCCTGATGACCCAGAAGTACCACTAGCAGCACCCGTATCACCTTCTTGATCATCATCATCATCTCCACCATCATCATAATTTCCACTATCATCATCATCATTATCATCATCCTCATCACTGTTATCATAATCAACCATATCCAAATCATCATTTTCATTGTCTAGATTAGGGATAGACACTATGTGTTCAGGCTCCACAAACGCCTCTCCAACATAAGATACAGGTCGATCCTCAGTAGCCTGATTAGAAACATCTGGACTTGGCTTTTGATCAACAACAACATTGTCTATTGTCCCTTCTGTAATAACATGATCAACAACAGGTTTTGTAACAGTAATTGGCTCAACAACCTGATCAGGACCAGCAACTTGCTTTCCGCTAGACTCTCCAACTTCTGTGGTTTGATGATGTGTAAATGATGAATACACACGAGAAGTAAGATCTCCCAGATTCGGCTCCATAATCTGAACATGAGTAAGCATAAACTGCTACTGACTCTCCGAACTCCTTGTTCTATCATCTCTTTCATACACCCTCCTATATAAATAATCAATCACTTGATATTTCTCCAACACCTCTCTCTCAAGTGTACTAACTCTCTGCTCCAAGGTAACCCTTGTTGGAGATAGAGTAGATAACTCTCGTTCAGGTCTAGATCTGGAGTAGTGTTGATGAAGACTGTATCTCCAAATAAATCATCATGTATTGACTGTCTAGGAGGAGTCCTCAGAGTATCATCAGTAGAATCAGTAGTAGGCATGGAAGTAGATGTCATAGTTGTAGATTCTGTGACTATCACCAGAGTACCAGCCTCACTAACTGTAACTGGAATATAAGATTGCAGAACATCATCAGTTGTCACAGTGGTCATCGGAGTCCAACGCTTTCTCAACACACCACGTCCTTTACTCCTACCACTCGAACTCTCACCGGCCACCATAGCCATCCTTTTCCTTCTGCCTCGGGTCAGTACAGGAGTATCTACTTGAATATAATCCGCATCACGTTCCTCAGCAGTAAGTTTTGACGGTGTTTCTCGTACTCTAGGACGTTCTTGAAGCACATAAGGAACATTCCCTATCTGATCACTATCCGTCTCACTTTCACCTTCTTCACTTCTCAACTCTTCATTTCTCAACCACTCATCAACTTCCTCTTCAATAGACTTTTTACCACTGTGGGAACTCTCAAATGCTTCTTATTTAGCACTAGACAATGTACCAGCCGTATCATCTCTATGAACCTAAGCAGTCTCAATCTGTGCTTGGGCTCGAAACACATACACAAATCTACCAAGTTTGGCAAAATATGATCCATACCATGCATTTCACCTGGTTCATATTAGGTAAGTGAAAATATCTTTCTTCATCACCATAACAGAATAGGTAGATGAATCAGATATAGCTAAATCAGGATGAGCAGCATTCACTATCATCTGAATAAATCATGGGTATAGGATGAGCTTGTTCCCCATTGCAACAATAACATTCTTCTGCATGTCAAAAAATATGGTTATGGTGATGCTGTATGGAAGATCGTCAACTAGATAAACCAGTAAAGATCCAAAATTGTGCTCAGACTGTCCATGCCAGCCTGTAGGTTGCTTAGGAAATGAATAATCACGTGAAATAAGTACTTCCAGAAAGGTGGCCAGTAATTCTTCTCTAATGAAGGATAACTATGAGTATATCCCATACGTACTAAACGGTCTTTAGCAGCATCATCATCTATCTTCATTGGTGCTCGTGGAATATCCTCCGATAATTATACACTGTTAATCACCCCAGCAGTGATAACAATCCTCTTCCCTTTCACCGTAGCAGTAATACAAAGCTCACCATCAGCATCAATCTCATTTGCTGCAGTCTCCCAAAACTGATCTATCACCTCAGTATATATCTTTGGTTTAGGAGAAATAGCGTGAAATATCCTGAAAGACCTTAATCCTTCGATCAAGGATCTAAAGAGAGCTTTGTCATCGGATACTTCTCCCAAATAATCCACAGCATTATGGTTTTTATTAAAAACCAACTGTCGAGCCATCTGTAAAAGTTGATGAAAAATTATAAGTACACAAAAATATCAAATTTTAGTGATTAAGAAATTAAGTTCCAACAATTAGAAAAATTTCAGCAAAATGCAACATCTCAAGCGAGTTCGGCGCTTAGAAAAATTTTAGAAAATTCAACATTTCGCACGAAATGTCAAACTTTTTGCAAAATTAAAAATTCTGGAAGTTTAAACTTTTCGCGCATAGGTTCAACTTTTCACATAAAAACACAGTTCCTAACTTTTCGCACGAAAAGTACAGTCACATGCGAAAAGGAGAACTTTTCTCGTCTTTTCAAATTCTCAAGACTTTTCACACGCGAAAAGTCTATGCAACTTCCAATTTTTCAAACGTTTGATTTTCAATGAATTAAAGGTTCAAATATGTTCAATGAATGTCGCCATAGATGTTATTAAGGTTTATTATGGTTAATTTCATCAATATAATATGTTTTAGTCCATTTGAACTTCGGTCATGTATCACGTTCACTCAAATCAACAAATTAACCATTTATATACTTTATAACACACTTGGTAATCACAATGCGACCTTAGATAACAATTATAATCGGTTCCACGGACTTTCTACACTTAGAATTTTTTTAGACAAATTTCAAAACATTTCGTGCGAATGAAGACCTTTCGCAGGAAGTGTTCCTTTTATAGGATTTGACTTCTCATGCGAGAAGTCAAAGTATTTCTTGTTAAGTTTTGCTCGTTAAACTTTTCGCATGAACAAGTTTTATTTTGAAAATATAATGTTTTGTTTTTATCAATTTTTCCAATTATTAAGCACTTTTATTTTATTTTTCTGTGAAAAATGATTTTATTTAACTAATTGTTTACAAATATTTTAACACCCTTAATTATTAACACTTCGTAAATCAAAAACATAACAAAAATCAAAATAAGAGACTGCAGGATCGGTTTTGTCACTTAAACACTTGGATTTCTCTCAAACTCACTTATGGAAACACTCAAATCAGATGAAGTAATGTCTTTTAAAAGAGTTGATAATAATATAATAAGTAGCAAAGGAACACACAGAAATAATTTTCAAGGCACTTGTATATATTACTTCTCAACTCAAGATATTACAAGAGTTACAATGATAAACTCTATATACTAGATCCATATAGACGGACTATACTTGATACCAGCTGGAAACCTAAGACTAAAGCATATACTACAATGCTAAAGTTAAGGTATCTTAGATAAAGCATTATCTAAGATATGGTAGTCATGACATGTCCATAACTTACCTTTTGTCACCAACTAAAGATGGCAACTGTACTAACATAAAAAGGTAACCAGTGGATTAAAGTATGGTCAACTACATGGCTTTAAGAAAACGCCATGCATTATATCATAGATTTGCAGCAGTGGAGTGTCAGGGAGACCATACATATGTCCACTGGATAATAGCAGTGTCTTCCGAAGGTAAGTTGGCTTCGGAAGAACAAGTTCTTCTGAAGCAACTTATACTTTGGAAGAGGCTTCTATACTTCCGAGGCTTGAGGACTTCTATACTTTGGAAGTTGACTTCAGATCTTTCTTTATAAGTCTTGATCTTCGGAAGTAGGTTCTTTGTCTTTGGAAGTTGGAGTTTTCCTTCGGAACTAAATTTTACACTTTGTCTTCGGAAGAGCTCCTTCTTCCTTTGGAAGTTCCATACTTAGCTTCGGAAGTCCTTTGTTTGTTGTACCAAAATCTTCTAAGTGACTTGGTTTTGGTTGCACCAGCCTTTCTAGATCCAACAAACTCCCCCTAGGTTGATGCTACCAAAACCTCACTTATTTCTGCTTCTCAAAGCTTTCAGCACCAGGGACAAAAGGTATTTGTCTGTCTCTTTGTTCTTCTCTGAAGTGGTGCTGAGAAGCCTGTACAAGTCATTGGTGGATAGGAGATCCAGTCTATCACTCTGAATGACATGGACCCTTTGTTGTGTCCCCCTGAAAAGAGTTAGTTGACGGGAGTTATAATCATACTCCCATCTAACTACGGATTCAAGTTCAGGACCTTCAACCATTTGTAGAAAGGCTTTGCCTTTGGTTGCTGAACCTTTCCTTTCCTCCTCCTCTCTCAGTTTCAACTCTTCTTCAACCTTGCTTCTAGCAGTTAGCTCGGCCATATGAAGCCTGCCTAGATGATTTTGATATATGAGTAGCTACATCAGAGTTTGAAGGGTTGGAGAATGGCTTCTCTGCTAACTCAGCAATGTCAAACCTACTCAAGTGTAGCAGAGATGAGGCACTTAGCCTGTTGAGCTCTCCATTCTCTCTTTCAACAACAAAGTTGTGAGAAGATTCTTCAAACCTCCACTGGATGATCTTCTTTCTAGGTGCAAGAGGTTGTCTTGGCACCCGGTCTCCTTTGGTATCAGTAGAGTAGAGTCACAGCCTTCTGCTTAACTTCTTTTCTTCCTCATTCAAAGTGTCTGAATTGAGGCGAAGGAGATTTGCAGCTTGGTCCAAAGTTCCTCTGGGCAGATCAAGAAGTTGATCTCTAGTGAGGGAACTTGAGGATCCATCAACATAGGTCAAATTAACTGAATCCTCCTCACAGGAGATATCGCTCAGAGTTGTGCAGTTTATGAGCTTTGTCTTGACTGCCTTGAATTCTTCCAAGGAGAGATGTTTAGAGGGCTGAGGGGATGGTTTGATGGGTTGATGGGTAGGTTGAGGTGTTTGGGTCCTGGCTAGTGTTTTGGGTTGGAGGATGGGTAGTTTAGGTGGTTGAGGTGAAGAGGTTAGTAGGGGTGATGGTGTAGGTTTAGGGGTGTATGGTTCAGTGGTTGGTTCGGTTTTGATGGGGAATGAAAAGGGTATAGGTTCAGGTTGTGGTTGGGTTTGGAGTTTGGGTTGAGTGGTTGCTTTGAAGGTCATCCCCTGTCCCCTTCTATACATCTCCTTCCTTTTCCCCACGCGAATGTCAGCCTTAATGTCACTGACATGTCGCTGGAGAGTCTTTTCTGACTTAGGACCCACCTGCCTACCAGAAAAGCCATGAGCCTTGAGATAGCTCTCATCCAGGCCTTCTCACCTATCTTCTTGGCAGCAGTCAGTCCTGCTTCCTCTTCCTTCTTCTTCTTCTGCAATAGCTTTTCCCTTGCAGCTTTCTTTCTCTCTTTCTCTATTTGATCTTGCTCTTTGTTGAAGAGCCATAAGATCGTATCATTGTTATGTGGAGATAATTCTTCTTGAGAGAAACCTCTGGAGGTTAGGAAAGTTATCCTTTCCCTCCTGAGCTGCAGATCAGCTTCTCTTTCTTTCCTCTCCCTTTCTTCTTCTAAGGCCAACCTTGCAGCTCCTCTTTTGCTGTTTTAGCAGCAAGGTTGCCTTTTCCAGCTCTATTAACTCCTCTAATGGTAGCAGGAGTACATCTTCAGTTGCATCTCCTAGACTAACAAGTCTATCAATAATCTCTACTCTTTTTCGGTTGTTGACTGCCTCCTGGTTGGCTGCAGCTGCTTTGGTACTTGCAGCTAGCAGTTTTCCAGTTGGAAGCCTACCTTTTCTTTTGAGTTTCTCCAACCTTTTTCCTCCTCCTGCTCTTCCGAAGTCATCTTCCTCTTTCCTTTGATGTCTTCGGAAGTACTAGACTTTGGGGGTTCTTGAATGGAAGATTCAGGTTGAGTAGTAGAGATGGGAGCTGGGTTAATGCTGATGTTAGAGCTAAGGTTGGGTGAGAAAATCCTCCCTATTAACCTCAGATGCAAGTTCCAGGATTGCATCTGTGACTATTAGATCATCGGATAATGAGAATAGTCCTTCCACAGCAGCAATCTCAGCTTTGGAAGTTTGAAATCGCTTTTCCGAGGCTTTAAATTGTGCTTCGGAAGTCTGTGAAAATGCACTATCTGTCCCAACAGTTTCAGTTGCTGGGCCATCAGTCCTTGTTTACCCTTCGAAGTTAATCTCAGGTTCCACTTGGACCTTTGGTTGACCAACTTCCTCAATAGTGGTAGAAGGTGCATTTAACCTCTAAAGCTCTTGAGCTCCGAAGTAGATCACAGACATATCAGGACTTGGCTGTTCTATAAGAGATTCAGTAGGAACTTGTTAAAGAACCTATTGAGATCTTGGAGCATCCTTTGATCCACTTGAAAAACAACTGGAGGAGGCTCAGGGAAAATTGCAGCTTGTTGCACAGGATACTTTGAGCTTAAGGAAGTAAGAGCTTGACTTTGGGTTTCCTCCTGTCTTTGACTTTGTCTCTGAACACTCTCCCCCTTTTTGGTAGCATCATCCTGAGAGCTTGATGAGCTAGAGGAAGAGGTCAAAGAGACCTGAATTGGTACATGCCTAACAGACCTCTCAATCTGTTTCTCAGCTAGTTTGGCCTTGAGAGTTTCAATCTCAAGTTGCTGAGTGGCAGACCTATCCTCTAAAGTCCTAACCTTGGATTCAAGATTTGAGACTTTAGAAAGTAGGTCTTGAATGGTGAGTTGCATTCTTCCCTCATCTTCTTTTGAAAAATCACGGGGAGATGAGGTAACATACCTTGTATGTTCATCCTCACCACCAGATGTGGTTTCTTGGCGCCCTGGTTTCCCTTGCACAATGATGTCTCTTTCAGAGTCATCAAAGGGCATGGTTGCCGTAGATTCAGTCTCAGTGATGTTACCACTGTCCTGAGGATCCATTGAGGCTCCTTCAGTAGTGGCAGCTGAATCTACATGAGTCCCCTCCACATCAGTGGGACTCACCTCAGTAAAGGTTTGCTGATGGGGCTAGAGATAAGAGGTCTCTCTAGGCTCTGTTGATCCTTGAGGGGGTGTGTGGATCAACTTCATTGCCCTTAAGAGACATAATCTCTTCATCAGCTCCAATTAAAAGGTCAGTAAAGGATATGGAAGTGAAACCTAATGACCCGGGACTTTGATCAATGTCTAAAGGCATTGAGCCTGTGATAGGGCTGTCCCTTTTTGGCTGCTCAGGGGAGTATAGAGACTCTCCCTGAGGGCTTTCAGCTTGGGTTTCGGGCTCATGGGTCTGAGACTGAGGAGACTCAAGACCCATATTGAGGTCAATTGTGAAGGATGGTTGGACCTCAGGCTGAGTGGGAGCCCTTTGTTCCACTCTAGCCTTTTGGGTAGAACATGAGGAGCTTGTTCAATCAGAGAAGATTGAACAAGGGTTCGTTTGGGACGTCTCTGATAAGTAAAGGTAATGGGTGGAGAAGGTAGATTTGGCAAAGTGAGGGTAGTTGCTGGTGTGGGTTCATCACCTGTGGGGTTAACAGGGATGTCACCAGGAGCCATTGGCTCAATCATACCTGGAAGAAGTGCAGTTCTCTTCCGGTGAAGTTGGTGGACACTCTCTTCAAAGTCTTGAAGATGGTCGGCCTCATTTGAGGAGCAGTCAGAGCAGCTGCACAGACAAGCTTGCTCTGGTCCAGCTCACAGTTGATTATGTGCTGGAGAAACCTGGGATACATGAAGAATGTGTCCCTTTGAAGATTTCCCATGAGGTTAGTCAGCACAAATCTTGAATAGTTGAAGCGGAGGCTTTTCACCAACCCATGAACTAGGCACCCAAGTTCATATGGGATTTGATCCCATCCCCCAGATTTATTAGACAAGCAGTGAAGAACCACATGCAGCAGGAACTTCCATTTGTAAGAGAAGTTAAATTTGTAGACAGTTGACCTGCTAACATCTCCACCATATCCCATTTGGAGATAAGAATTGTCCAAATCTGCTTTGGGGAATTCCGTTGGAGCGCCCTCATCATGAAGCTCTAGATGCTCCCTGATGATCTGTTCAGAATGACCAACTCCTGGCCACAGATGCTCGATCGAATGACAACAACCCCATTTAGGGTTTCAATCTGACCATTTGCCCAAAATTCAGACATATGGTTTGAGTAAATCGTGGGTTTACAGTCAGAGCGGTGTAGTAAGAAGATTGGGTCAGAAAGGAGATGATGTCTGAGAAGTCAACATCCCTTGAAGAATCAAGGAGTGCGACTTGGTTGTGCTGAGGGTTAGTGCCATTGAAGAAAATTACAGAAAGATAGTTCGGAATAGGGTAAATTGAAGATGAAGAAAGCTTTTAGGGCAGTAATTGGGTAAAAAGGATGTAAGTGATTAACCGGAAGTATTTAAATGGGTGGAATGGCGGTTTTAAAGGGGGTTTGGATAAGACGATGTGAGGTTTCAGTGGATGATGTGACATGGGCGGTAAGGTTAGTCCATTTAAATAATCCGACATCATTAACAAAATCTTTACTTTTTACAGAGTGGGCCCAAAAGATTTCCGTTACACAGTAAATCTTTCTTCCGAGTATAAAGCATTTCCGAAGGTAATATTCTTCCGAAGGCAAATTTACTTCCGAAGGTAAATTGATTACTTCCGAGAGTATATGTTGCTTTTCAAATGGAGTGTGTTATAAGCTTCGGAAGTAGATCTGATATGAAATCAATCGCTTCTTCCGAGACTTAACACTCTTCCGAGAAGAAAATTATCCTGGGAGAAATTTGCTTCGGAAGATATGTGAAATATCTTCCGAGGGTTATTTCTCTTCGGAAGAATTCATACTTAGATAAAATTTAGAAAAAGATCTTTGTAACAGGGCTTAGATTGTTTTGACATGAGACTTTACACATTAAAAGGTTTTCAAATGAGATCAACTAATCAAGGTTTATCATCCCAATAGCTGTAATGAGATATTTAAATCTTTGTTCATCAAAGGCTTTGGTGAACAAGTCAGCATATTGTTCATTTGAGTCAACTTTGATTAGCTTGATAAGATTTTTCTCATGAATATCTCTAATGAAATGATACCTGATATCAATGTGCTTAGTCTTGGAGTGCTTCACTGGATTTTCAGTAATGGATATAGCACTGTTGTTGTCAATGTGGATAGGAGTGCTCATGAAGTTGAATCCGTAGTCTATCATCTGGTTTTGAATCCACAGCAGCTGAGCACAGCAACTAGCAGCAGCAATGTATTCAGCTTCAGCAGTTGATGTAGAGACACAGGATTGCTTCTTGCATTGCCATGAGATGATCCTTCCACCAAGAAATTGACATCCACCAGATGTTGATTTCTTGTTGATATTGCAGCCACCATAATCACTGTCAGAGTAACCATAGAGATTGAAATCACTATTTCTTGGATACCAGAGACCTAGTTTAGGTGCTCCTTTGAGGTATCTAAGAATTCTCTTGCTGTGAGACACCTTGAGCATGGAGCACTGATATCTTGCACAAATGCAAGTTGCAAACATGATATCAGGTCTACTTGCTGTGAGATACATCAGAGAACCAATAATCGCTCTGTACTGATGTTGATCAGTATCCTCCCCCTCAGAATCAGGGCAGAGATTGTGGTTTCTGGGTATAGGTGTTTTTGCTGCTTTACAATCTTTCATATCAAATCGTTCTAAGATATCATTGACATACTTAGATTGATTGATAAAGAACCCTTCCTTCATTGCTTTACCTGAATTCCAAGGAAAAAGTCCATTTTTCCCATGGAACTCATCTCAACTTCTTCTTCATAATGCTCTCAAAGTCTTTACACATTTGGTCATTTGAGGAACCAAATATGATATCATCAACATAGACTTGAACGAGCAAGATGTCTTTCCAGACTTTCTTATGAAAAGAGTCTTATCAATGGTACCTCTAGTGTAACCATTCTTCAGGAGAAACTGAGACAATGTCTCATACCACAGCCTAGGTGCTTGGTGCAGCCCATATAGAGCTTTATCCAATTTGCACACATAGTTGGGATGCTGTGGATCTTCAAATCCTGGAGGTTGGCATACATAGACTTCCCTATCTATATCCCCATATAGAAAGGCACACTTGACATCAAGCTGGTAGACAGTGAAATTCTTGGATGCAGCATAAGCAAGGAAGATCCTAACTGCCTCAAGTCTTGCAACAGGTGCAAAGACATCAGTATAATCGATTCCCTCCTCTTGAGTGTATCCTTGAACCACCAGTCTTGCCTTGTTCTTGATAATCAAGCCTCTATCATCTCTCTTGTTTCTGAAAACCCATTTAGTGCCTATAGGTACTTGACCAGATGGTAGCGGACATAGGTTCCAAACCTTTTGTCTTTTGAATTGAAGCAGCTCCTCTTGCATTGATTCAACCCAGCTACTATCTTTCAAGGCATCTTCCACCTTCTTGGGTTCCATTTGGGATAAAAAGCATGAGTACAAACAGACATTCCCATTGTGAGTTTGTCCTCTTGTTCTCACGCCTTCAGAGACTTCCCCTATGATGTTTTCAGCTGGATGAGTGTTATGAATCCTGAGTCTAGGAATCACCTCCAGTTGCAAAGATAAATCCAAATTGGACATATTTTGCTCAGGAGCTTGAATACTTGGTCCAGCTGTTGTTTCAAACTCATTCAATGAGGACTGATTGAATGAAAGAGAAACATCATCATTTGTTTGCTGTGAAGCATCATTAACAGTTGCCTGTCCTTCAAGATGGTGCTTTCATCAGCTTGGTGTTGTGCAGGGTCACCTGAAGAGATTTGAAAGTCAGCAGGTGAATCCCTTGTTGAAGTACCACTATCTCTTGAGATGGTTATACTGTCTGTCAGATCTCAATAGTGGGAACTTGATTTGCTGCAACTCTTGGAGAACTTGGAATAGGTCTGGGAAGCTCAAACAGTTGATCTTCATCAGAGTCACTTTGAGCACCTGTTCCAGCTGAAACATTCTCACAAGATGGTTTAGAATAGTTTGGAAACAATTCTAAATCAAAGATATGATCAGGGCCATTCCCCCTAACACAAGGAGTGTGCTCATTGACTACAATGTTGGAAGATTCCTCAAATTGTTGATTTTTAATATTATAAACCCTATAAGCTTTAGAGTAAGAGGAATATCCAACAAAGATAGCATCATCTGACTTTTCAGCAAATTTTGCCAAATTGTCTTTTGTGTTAAGTATGGTACACCTGCTGCCAAAGGACCTTAGAAAGCCAATGAACGGTGGCCTCTTGTTCCATAACTCATAAGGGGTTTTTCCATGTGGCTTTACTACAAGAACTCTGTTCTGCACATAGCATGCAGTGCTGACTGCCTCTGCCCAGAATGTTAGAGGCAGCTTTGAATCAGCTAACATAGTCCGAGCAGCCTCAATAAGTGTCCTATTCCTCCTCTCAGCAACACCATTTTGTTGAGGAGTTCTGGGAGCACTATATTGTCTGGCAATCCCTTTTGAGTTACAAAATGAGTCAAGAACTAGGTTCTTAAACTCAGTCCCTTGATCACTTCTAATTATTTTAACCTTGTGATCAACTTGATTTTCTATTTTAAGAATAAAAGATTTCAAAGTTTCAGCAGTTTCATCTTTGGTTCTTAAAAAGAATACCCATGTAAATCTAGTAAAATCATCAACAATCACAAGGCAATATGATTTCCTTCCAATGCTCATTATACTTGTGGGACCAAATAGATCCATGTGCAATAAGTGTAATGGGGTGGTGATGGAGTTAACAACTTTGGATTTATGAGATGCCCTGTGTTGTTTCCCTTTCAGGCAAGCAACACAGTTATCTTTGCAGAAAAATTCCTTTTTAGGCAAACCATGTACCAAGTTATTTTTAGCCAATTTATTCATTGTCTTAAAATTTACATGACACATTCGTTTATGCCATAGTGTTGACTCATCACCATCAGCTTTGGAAAGAAAGAAAGCATGATACTTCTCCCATTGGGGAAGCATTGTTCATATCCAGCTTGTACATATCCCCTTTCCTGGGAGATCTAAGAAGCACCAATTCCTGAGGAATTGTCATCCCGGGTTTGAGGATAATGCACTCATGTTCTGTGAAGAGCATTTGATGCTTTTGATCACAGAATTGAGAAACACTTAACAGGTTGTGTTCAAGCTGTTTGACAAAATTAACTTTGTCAACCTTTAACTTTCCATTGGATATACTTCCTCTGCCAGAAATATATCCTCCGGCCTCACCTCCAAACTGGACAGGACCTCCATCATAATGTTGAAATTGTTGAAGGAGAGATCTGTTCCCTGTCATGTGCCTGGAGCATCCACTATCTACAATCCAAATGTTGTTATTCTTGTCATATGGATGTCCCTGCACATAAGATGAGATAATTAGTTTTGATTGGAAACCCAAGCCTTATTGGTCTTGGGTTCTTCCAATGATAATGACATAATTGAACCAAAATTTATGCATGGGGGTTCAATGGATGTCTTTGAAGAAGAGGTTTGGGCTACAGCATCTTCCTTGATCTTCCATTCCATCCCTTGGTTGATCATGGAGGATGAGCTTGTTGAAGCTTTTGTAGCTTGGCATTCTTCCGAAGCTTCTTTCTTTTCGGAAGAAGCCCTTCACCACTTTTCTTCCGAAGCAGTCTTCTTCTGGGATGGTTTCAAGGGGACTCTTTTGCTTTTCTGAGTCTTTACAGCTTTAGCTTCCGAAGCCTTTTTCCTTTCGGAAGAAGAATCTTCTTCCGAAAGCAGCCTTGCTTCGGAAACAAGCTTTCCCTTTTTCATCACTTGAACCATTTGATATGGTCCAATGAGAAACCTTCCCTGACTCCTTCCTTTTTAACATTATTTGCATAATGTGTGCTAGCAGGATTGTAGTAACAATCTTTGGCCATGTGGTTTTGCAGACCACACATTATGCATGCAATGTAATCTTTTGGAACTTGAGGATTGTTGTTTCTTGTTCTTTTTCTCTTCATCAGCAACCTTTCCTTTAACTTCTGATCCTTTGGTAGGACAGGAGTGCTGGTACTACACCCCTTTCCTGAATCAGAATTTCCAACCACCTGGAATCCAGCTGAGATGAATACACCCTTTGCTTTGGGTCTATCTTAGCTTGGACTCAGCCACTTTCTTGGCAGTTTTTCTGGCTGCCTTAGCTCTGCTTCTTCTGGCTTTGGTGGTCAGGGTTTGATCATCATTGGCAGGGGAGGGCATAATTACCTGGTTCTTCCTGTGATGGTCTCCATAGTTGCATCATTCTTTGACTCATGAGAAGGTGGGTCAGCAGATGGAACCTCTTGCTCTTCAGTACCACACCTTGGTTGTCTTATAGACTCATAAGAGTGTGGTGGAGCAATTTCATTGGTTCCCAACCCACCTTTGTTTTGGTAACAAAGTTTTGAGTGAGAGATGATGCAAGAATGGCTGGATTGGAAGAAAACGGAAATAGCACTTCCTGGCTGAGCCTCAGCTGTGACAAGCTGGGCTTGAGCCTCAGTCAATTTGGATATTAAATCCTTTATCTGAGTCTTATAGTTTGTGTGTTCATGTTTTAATAGGGACACAGTTTTCTCTAACTCCTCAATTTTTCTTTGGTAGTCAGATTCAGCCCTTTTAAAGTCAGATTTTAAAACATTTAAAGACTCAATATATATTTAATCTCCATATTGTAGTCCTGATACAGTTTAACCTTAGCAATACAGGCAGGAGTACAGAGATGTTCATATACCTGTTTTCATCTGTTCCGGCCATGAGTGCTTGAGCAGGAGTCACATCCTGTACCATGAAGCTCCAGTCAACTTCTTGAGCCATTGCAGTGTTTCTGTTGACTTTCCGGTGGGCTTTGGTGTAGAGGGAGAGGGATGTGTGGAGGCCTGGGGTTCCCGGGTTGGACTTGGGAGCCTTGCATTCCTTGCAAAATGACCAAGTTGGTTACAGTTGTAACATTTGGCCTTGGTTTTGTCAAACCCAAATTTGCTGTTGATTGGGTTCTGGGGAAATTGCCTTCCAGTTCTCTTAAAGAACTTCTTTGCTCTGTAGGTTAGAAGAGCCATTTGTTGGACTATGTCCACGTATTCCCGTCATCCGGGCTAAAACACTCTAGATCATCAAAGCAGTATTGATAGTCATTTGAGTGTCCACTTCCTGAGACAAAAGCACAGCTGTCCTGAAAGGAGCTTTGCTGAGCTTGTTGAGACCTTGGAGTCTCAGGAAATGTGATGTATGGCCAAGAAGAACAAGATGGCTGCTGGGTGTAAGTCAGGTATTGTTGAGGCTGGGAGATTCCTGAGCCTTCAGCAACCATTAAAGCGTTGCTAGCAGGAAGACTCAAGGGTCTGCTTGTCTGATGACCCTCTTACTTTCCATTTCCAAACGGTATCCATCAAGGATCCCATAGAGTTCGGTCATGGTGAGTGTATTCAGATTCTCTGTTCTCTTGATAGAGACACAGTAGAATGTCCACTCATTGGGTAATGCACTCATGAACTTTCTTGTAAGGTCTCTGAGTTCATGAGCAATTCCCACAGATTGAAGGGAAGAAATGAGATCCATGTACCTGAAATATTGCTGGCTAAGAGTCTCTCCAGCAACATAGGTGAAGTTCTCGAACTGCTGCTTCAGTGAGTCCTTCTTGGAATCATTTGAGCTTGAGTACATTTGAGCAAACGCATCAAAAAGTTCTTTGGCAGACTTGCAATGCTCAAACCCCACCATGATAGAGTTTGGAATTGCAGTCATAAGAACAGTCATAGCATTGCTTTTGATGTCAAGCTTCTTCTGTCTTCATCAGAATAATCTTCAACAACTTTCTCAATCATGGCACCGTTTCACCAGCTACTTTTGGCTTATACGGGCCATTGACAATGGATTGCCACATCTTGCTGTCTTGATACCTGATGAAGCCTTCCATTCTTCTGCTCCAAGACATGAAGTTTTCAGGGGTGATGATGGGTGCTTTGGTCATCGTCCCCATCTCTACTTCAGATTTGTTGAGGGCCATTTTTTGAGTGAGGGTCTAAGGAGGAGGTGAGAAACAGGTTGATTAGGATGGTAAGATCTCACAATCAAGAGCCTAAAATGCTCTGATACCAAGTTCTTGACGGAAGGATAAACAACAGCAAAACCAAGAGACAATCAATAACACGAACTATAATATAATGGTTTCATTGATAAAACCTAATGATTACAAGCTCGTTACAACATAAGAATCAAGAGTCTTGGCAAGGGGAGATCGAGCATGATCTCCCCTCTCATCCGGCAGCCCTAGGCTCCGGGCAGACTCCCTCCCCAAACCCTTAATCTCTCTACACATTGAAACTGGTATATATAGGCCTCGGCCCATATTAGATGCGACTGGGCCCATTCGTGCGATTGGACCATGCGTATGGTTCAATCGTACGACTGGACCATGCGTATGGTTCAATCGTGCGACTGAACCATACTTATGGTTCAGTCTTACGAATGGCCAATCGCATCTCTCAGTCGCACTACTGGCCCATTAGCAAGGCTCAGTCGCACGACTGAGTCTCATTCGCATATGCTCCTACGAATGACCCAGTTTCATGTGTATACAACATATCAAGTGTATTACATTAAGCCTAGACTATTCGACAAGCGACGGACACACTATATATGACAATATATGCTCCAACATAAGATCTCACAATCAAGAGCCTAAAAAGCTTTGATACCAATTGCAGGATCGGGTTTGTCACTTAAACACTTGGATTTCTCTCAAACTCACTTATAGAAACACTCAAATCAGATGAAGTAAAGTCTTTTACAAGAGTTGATAATAATATAATAAGCAGCAAGGAACACACAAAAATAATTTTTCAAGGCACTTGTATATATTACTTCTCAATTCAAGATATTACAAGACTCTTACAAGCATGATACATGAGTTACACTGAGAAACTATATATACTAGATCCTACAGCCGGATATACTTTGATACCAGCTAGAAACCTAAGACTAAAGCATATACTACAATGCTAAAGTTAAGGTATCTTGGATAAAGTATTATCTAAGATATGGTAGTCATGACATGTCCATGACTTACCTTTTGTCACCAACTAAAGATGGCAACTGTACTAACATAAAAAGGTATACAGTGGATTAAAGTATGGTCAACTATATGGCTTTTGAGAAAACACCATGCAGTATCTCAGAGATCTGCAGCGGAGTGTCAAGGAGACCATACTTATGTCCACTGGATAATAGCAGTGTCTTCCGAAGGTAAGTTGGCTTCGGAAGAACAAGTTCTTCCGAAGCCACTTATACTTCGGAAGAGGCTTCTATACTTCCGAGGCTTGAGGACTTCTGTACTTCGGAAGTTGACTTCAGATCTTTCATTCTAAGTCTTGATCTTCGGAAGTAGGTTCTTTGTCTTCAGAAGTTGGAGTTTTCCTTCGGAAGTAAGTTTTACACTTTGTCTTCGGAAGAGCTCCTATTTCCTTTGGAAGTTCCACACTTAGCTTCGGAAGTCCTTTATTTGTTGTACCAAAATCTTCTAAGTGACTTGGTTTTGGTTGCACCAGCCTTTCTAGATCCAACAACCTTTACATATACAAGGGTGACCGCCCTACATATACCTTCTTGCGAGCAAAGACGCTACAAAAAGAAAGTGTTGGATCAAGTAAGGCTGGTGCAACCAAAACTAACACTTAGATTATTTTTGTGCAACTGATGAAGAACTTTCGAAGGCAAATGAAGAACTTCCGAAGGCAAATGCTGAGCTTCCGAAGCTTAACCTAAAGGAGATTCCGAAGACAAACTCCAACTTCCGAAGACAAAGTCTTCCTTCTTCCGAAGTTCAACACTTAGAAGAAATCAAGACAATGACTTTCGAAGTATAAAGACCTGAAGAATGTCTCAAGTCACGGAAGAAGTAGCCTCTTCCGAAGTATAAGTGGCTTCGGTAGAACTTGTTCTTCCGAAGCCAGTTAACATTCGGAAGAACCTACTATGAACCAGTGGATATAAGTATGGTCCTTCTGACACTCTACTGCAAATCTCTTTGATACTGCATGGTGGTTTCTCACGCCCATGTATTTTACCCTACTTTATTCCACTGTTCATTCCTTATCAGTTAGTACAGTTACCTACTTTAGTTGGTGACAAAAGATAAGTCATGGACATGTCATGACTACCATATCTTAGATAATATTTTATCTAAGATACCTTGTCTTTAGCAATGTAGTATTTGCTTTGTTCATAGGTTTCTAGTTGGTATCAAAATATATCCGACTATAGGTGATAGTTGTAACATCCGTCAATTTTCAAACTATAAACCCAAACCCGAACCCAATTTTTCTTTCATACAATGGAAAAATTCAATATTTAATTATTCAAATGCAACACATGTGTTATTAATTTAAATTTAATCTAATTTTAATAAACTCCATAACTTGATAAGGCGTGTATTGCATTCTTTACTTAAATCATTCCATTTATGTTTGTATTTCAAATATCATATTTATTTTAATTAAACAATCTAGCTACTTCTATAATTTATAAATTTTAGATATTAATAATGAGATTATTAATTAATTAAAATAAATAATTAAAGTCTAAACTTTTTATAAGACTTAAAAGGTTTATAAAGATTTTATGAAATAAATTAACTCATTAATTAAATTTGGTTTTATAGAGTCTAGGGTTCAATTTGCAATTTTTAAAACTTAAACTTAAAGCTTTATTACATAAAATAACAAAACTATCAAACATCAGGGTCTAATTTGTAAAATCATTTAAAACCTAAACCAACCCAACCCCCTTTCCTGTCGCTCCCTATTTCTCCGGCAACACTCCGGCCGAGCTCCGGCGGAGTTAAACCCTCACAATCTGACCGCTTTTGAACTGATCGAACCGCCCTGTCACTTCGTTCACAAGATTCGAACCTGCTCTCAATATTAATTTAAAATTATAGACGTTAACTTCTGTTTCATCTCCAAACCGAGGACGGGTTCAAAATCGAAACGACTCCAACTTTAATCACACGTAATTGACCAAATCAATCAACCAGAAACGTTAATATAATCATTGTGAGTTTAATGATGCAATTAATCTTAGTGAAACAACCCGATAACTCCCGAATCAAGACTCGAAACCCCCGAACCAATCTTAAACTTGTTTGACTTGAAACAGACCGAATTCAACCTATATAATTGAGAGCAACTCTTCCTCTTGATTCCCTTAAACTGTTAGGGCTCTCAATTTCTCTGAAACACACACACACACACACAAGTATTCGATCATCACTTTCGGTCGCGGCCCTGTTTCATCTTATCTCATTGAATCGACTTCAATCAAGGTAATTAAACCCACACACACACTCGGTTTCACTTAGGGATCAAAAGCCCTAAGTTTGATTCCATTAATATTAAAGAAATGATGTTCAGTTTGTTTGATTTGATTCGAGGGTTTATGTGAAACTTGGGGATTTGTTTAAGATAACGTTTTTGTAAATTAGAAACCAAAAGAAATCAGATTTGGGGCTTTGGCCCAATGGTAACGCACACAACATCCATACGGGCGACCCAGGTTCGACCCTGGTCACCCGCATATATTTTTAAATCAGTTTCTTTTATCAAAATTAAATTTCAAAAATTATTATTATATTATAATATTAATATAAATATTGTTTTGTTAGTTAATATTATTTCAGAAGATATTTATTAATCTTTGAAAATTTTTAAAAGTTATAATATCATTTTCTTATTTAATATTAAAGGTTTAAATGTTATAACAAAAGTTATTTATAAGTTTTATATTTTATAAAAAAATCACTTTTAAGTCAAACCTAAAATATTTCAAATCAATATTTTATAAATCATTAAATAATTAATTATTCAATTGATTATTTTGACCAAGTCATTATTTAATTAATTATTAAATTAATTATTTCTTTGTCACACTTTAACCTTTATTTAATCAATTGTTATAAACTAAATATTTAAGTAATATTTAATTGTTTAATTTCACTAAAGATTTATTATTATTTTCAATCTAAATTATTTAATCAATTTATTTCAATTTATTTAGTGAAGATATAGTTGGTTACATTATTTAAACTAATTATAAAAACCCCAAATCCCAATCCAAACCCTAATTCGTACCTAGTCGTTCAACCATTACTATTATAACAAAAGTACACCAAACCTTAGGTTGGACCTTTAGGAGTTTTTGGTGTCACGTCTAGCATTCTGTCATTTTCAAAACGTTTATAATCCAAGTGAGTATTCATGGCCCTTTTTATATGTTTTATATTTTGGGGAAATCATGTGATTCTATTGTTAGGACCGTTTTCGTACGAAGTACTAACGGATTTTGCATGAGACCAAATCAAATAGTGCGGAATCCTATTTGATTGGCAATCCAATCAGTGAGAACGACAACCTGATTGATCTAACAATGAAACAAACGTTAAGAATTGATTAGAAATCGATTAGAACCGAACTATGAAGTTGGATAGGCTGTTTTGGATGCTCTGGACGGCTAGAGTTTATCAATATTCGAAGTCCCAATTTTTTCACGAATTATGAGGTATTTATAGGTTTGAAGTGTTCATTCGTACGACTGAACCATTGGCATGGTTCAGTCGTGCGACTGACTCATGCGGTTGATTCATACGCACGACTGAAGGTTTAGTTGTGCGACTGACTCAATCTTATGTCTTAGTCATACGATTGATCCTGTCTCTTGGTTTAGTCGTGCGACTGGTTCATAAGTATGATCCAGTCTCCTGGTTTAGTCGTGCGACTGACTCAAGAAACGTGGATACATGCAGAATCCTTCCTTGCCCTTGGCCTCAATGTTCTCGATCAAGTAGGAGAACAACATGCGGGAGAAACTGAACGGGTGGTTCAGTACCAGTGCAACGTATGCATACTGGATTTGGTCAGATATCTCATCAAATCCTCCCCGCCTGGAGGCTATGCACTTGAGGATCACATGTGCCAAGTACTTGAATTGGGGGCACATGTTGCTCTTGTTCAGTACGCCGACATTGATGTCTCCGGTGTACTTGATCCTCAGAAAGCAACCACAAACACTCAGTGGATATAGCTTGGTTGGGTAGGCTCCGTCCTCACCCAGATCCAAGACCCTCCTCAGGTCGTCTTCAGTGATCTCAATCTCCTGTCCGAAGATAGAGCTCTTGATGCAGTGAGGCTTAACCGAGCGGTCAACTGAAGCACCTTCCCAAAAGGCCTGCTGAATAGATCTATAGGTTGTGCATGGAGTAGAGATAGCCTTGTAGATCCTCGATCTACATAGGAAGGCTATGATCCCAGCAAACTCAGAAGCGTTCCAGGATGTAGCATCCAGATGAGCACAGATGTTGTGCTTCGTGCTCATAGTCCATCTCTTAGCCATATTGCTGTAACACAAAAAACATATACATTAAATTTGTGCATAAGAGATAACAGTTGTATTTTAGTTGATTTTGATCAACTGGTTCAATCGTGCGATTGAACCATGCGACTGAGTTCAGTCGTACGATTGAGCCTGCGACTGAGTTCAGTCGTACGACTGAGCCTGCGACTGAACCTCACAATCAAGAGCCTAAAATGCTCTGATACCAATTGCAGGATCGGGTTTGTCACTTAAACACTTGGATTTCTCTTAAACTCACTTATGGAAACACTCAAATCAGATGAAGTAATGTCTTTTACAAGAGTTGATAATAATATAATAAGTAGAAAAGGAACACACAGAAATAATTTTCAAGGCACTTGTATATATTACTTCTCAACTCAAGATATTACAAGACTCTTACAAGCATATTGCATTAGTTACAATGAGAAACTATATATACTAGATCCTACAGCCGGATATACTTTGATACCAACTGGAAACCTAAGACTAAAGCATATACTACAATGCTAAAGTTAAGGTATCTTAGATAAAGCATTATCTAAGATATGGTAGTCATGACATGTCCATGCTTTTGTCAGCAACTAAAGATGGCAACTGTACTAACATAAAAAGGTAAACAGTGGATTAAAGTATGGTCAACTACATGGCTTTTGAGAAAACGCCATGCAGTATATCAGAGATTTGCAGCGGAGTGTCAGGGAGACCATACTTATGTCCACTGGATAATAGCAGTGTCTTCCGAAGGTAAGTTGGCTTCGAAAGAACAAATTCTTCTGAAGCCACTTATACTTCGGAAGAGGCTACTATACTTCCGATGCTTGAGGACTTCTGTACTTCGGAAGTTGACTTCAGATCTTTCTTTATAAGTCTTGATCTTCGGAAGTAGGTTCTTTGTCTTCGGAAGTTGGTGTTTTCCTTCGGAACTAATTTTTACACTTTGTCTTCGGAAGAGCTCCTTCTTCCTTCGGAAGTTCCATACTTAGCTTCGGAAGTCCTTTGTTTGTTGTACCAAAATCTTCTAAGTGACTTGGTTTTGGTTGCACCAGCCTTTCTAGATCCAACAGAGACTATAATAAAAAACTAAGTAAAGAAAAAAAATTGACACACAAATTCTATTAAATATTTAACTTTTTGATAAATTTTCAAGAATAGGATCATATTTCTTTTAGACATCAATCATTGACAATCTTCCAGCATTGATTTTATATAAGACTGTTTATGTTGATTGTTAATATATTGTGTCCCTTTTAAACTTAGATTTCAAGCTTACTTAGACACATAAGTTGTGATTTTATCATGCTTTGGTTAAGTTATATGATTTCAATGTGTCCCACAATCAAAAATCCTACAAAACACTTATCCAGCTTCAAGACTCTATTGAGATTTCAAATCACCCAACTTGACTTAAACCTTTCACTTCTTATCCGCTTTCTCAGATTTAGTTATTGTCTTATATAATATCTATTAGAGCATAACTAGCACGATAAAATGTGCAGGATCGGTTTTTGCAACTTAACACTTATGTTTTCTCTCAAACTCACTGAATCACACTTGGTTTGATGATGCAGAATCCCTTCTAAGAGTTGATAATAATATACTAAGTAACTTAAAACACAAGAAGATAATTTTCAAGGTACTTGTATATATTACTTCTCAACTCAATGTATTACAAGACTCTTACAAGCATATTACATGAGTTACAATGAGAAACTATATATACTATCGCCTTCAACCAGATATACTTTGATACTAGCTGGAAACCTATAACTAAAGCAAATACTACATTGCTAAAGATAAGGTATCTTAGATAAAATATTATCTAAGATATGGTAGTCATGACATGTCCATGACTTACCTTTTGTCACCAACTAAGTTGGTAACTGTACTAACTGATAAGGAATGAACAGTGGGATAAAGTATGGTCAACTACATGGGCGTGGGAAAGCACCATGCAGTATATCAGAGATTTGCAGCGGAGTGTCAGAAGGACCATAATTATGTCCACTGGTTCATGCCCCATGTTTTGATTTTGCCTCATGTGTCATGACATATTCTCAAAAGAAACATATATCATATAGTATGTATGTCTATGACATATCTTTTATTAATGTGCACACTGGCATTTTTTATTCCTATATGACCTTTTGGCATCTTTTTGCTCTTTTTGCATGATATATTCTTTTGACATTTGATTTTGACATTGTATATATATATATAACTGATATTAGCTGAGTCAGAAAGTAACTGGCTTGAGTATGACTAGACTGTAACTCTCAGTCTGTTTTAGCATAGAATCGGTGTATTCACAACACCTTGATGAGTTACCCACTTCGATCATAGATGATTATTTTCAGTGTGTCACGGTACAAAGTGCTTTTCATTCTTGATCGTCAAGCCTATCAACATATCAAACATAATACAAGTCAGTTTCTTGTAAATCTTTAATGAGTTGAAAACAAGAAATGTACTATCATTTCCTATATAGTCTTGAAAATTTAATATTCATATATTTTTGTAAACATAAAATCTTTTTGTATTTTTCTTCAAACCTTTTACTCCCCCTAAGAATAAAATCTTTTTCGAAGCTTTCAAATTTTCTCCCCCTAAAATTGTGATTATCTAGACAGAAAATAGCAATTTTAAAACAGAATAAGAAAAATATTTTTGGAAAGTGTAAGGCCCCGTTCCCGGAGACCTCACAGTTGGTCATTCACAGCATTAAATACATTAAACAATATAAATTTGCAATAAGCAACGGAATCATTTTAACAAAAACCATTCATTTCATTTCATTAAACCTTGTTGTTAAGTAATACACTATAGTTTGATCGAATACAAAAAAACTGTTTAATTGCATTACAAAACAATAGAAATAATAGTTATGAATGGATGTCAGTCTTTCCCTGCCGAGTAGCTTCACCCTCGTGCCATCCTCAGCAATATTTACCTGCCAACTGAAAATGTATAAAAGTCAGCGTTGCTGAGTGAGTTCTAGTTTTATAAGTAATAAAATACTTTCTGTATGTTGTATATAAAAATACTCTTTTTTTTAAAATACAATTCTTTACTGTATATGCGAGCACGCATTAACTATATGAACAATTACTGTTTGATCTCTTTACTGTATGCCTTGTTTATTCTGTTTTCTTTATTCTTTATCTTTCACTATCTGTATGGACCAATGAGCAATACCCCAACTATATGCGCGATGGAAAACGGGTGATGGGCCATTTATATCCCTCGAAAGGGTAAACTATATCCCTCGAAACGGTGAACTGTATCCCTCGAAAGAGTGCTGTGTACTGTATACAAGGCCGACCCAATCACCCAGGGTACGCTACAAGGGTCCTGCCAATCTCCAGGACTGGCCCTGTGTGCATAAAAGGGTAGTTAACCCGCAGCACAGTTGAGCTAACGACAATACGGTCGTGTACCTTGCAAGACTTGTTAACATTTTATTAGTGTTCCTCTTCTTTTCTTTATTGCTCTTTCTCTTTATTATTACAATATACTTTACGTTACGATAATAAAGATACCACGCAAAGTCACATTCTATAGGTAATAATAATAATAGCAATAATAATAATAAGGAACAATCATAATCAATCATATCCATGCATGAAATTCATCATTAATAAGCCCTAGTCAACCCTCGGTCAAAACCCTAAAGGCACAGACTCCTAAACATTCTGCATTAAATTCTAAGGGTTTAGGCGCATGGCACTATTTGGGCGCATGGGCCCTGTTCAGGCGTATGGGTACTTAGGCGCATGGAACACTTCGGCGCATGGGAACTCAGGCGCATGGACTACTTAGTCGCATGGCCATTTGGACGCATGGGTACTATTGGGGCGTATGACCCCTTTCAGTCGCATGGACACTTAGGCGTATGAAATACTCAGGCGCATGGACCACTCAGACGCATGGGCCATTCGGACGCATGGTCCATTCGGGCGCATGGACTATACTTAAAACATTTCTAAGTTAATCTTAGGCGTATGGGCTACTGTTTGGGCGCATGGATTACACTTAAATTATTTTATGGCATTTTCAGGCGTATGAACCTTCTGCATATTATGTTCCTAATATGTTTTCAACCCCCAATTCATCAAACCCAGTTGTTCTAAGCTTAACATGGCTATTCTAAACATGAACAACCTATAAGCATTCAAGAATCAACATTTATCATGCATAATACATATGGGTAACCATACACAAACTTTGTAAAAGTATTTTTAATACATTTTCAGCCCCAAGAGAGTTTAAAAACAAGTAAAACCGGGGTCTAGAACTCACCTGGTGCAACTTGGGTGTTCTTCCTTTTTACCCGCTTGCAAAGAGTTCAAAACACCTAGAAACAACATCCAAAAACACACACACCCAAGCACAAACACAACCCATAAGCACATAAACACATAACCGGGGTAAAGCCCGTCATAAACATGTGAAAACCACGAATTCTCACCTTGAATTCGTTCACTTCTTCTTCTTCTTCTACAAGCCGAGAGTTTTCTGCTCTCCTCCTTTCTCTCTCTAAAGGATCTGAAGTTTTGAGTGTAAAAAAAGTGATGGGCGGCCATGCCACCTTTACACCCACTTTTTCAAAGATTTTGTCCTTTTTACACTTTTAGACCCTCCACTTGGACTTACTTGCCTTTCTTTCTTTTATTCTTTATATCTTGTCTTTTTTTTAAAAAATAACCGGGTGTTACAAGTCCACCCCCCTTATATAGGTTTCGCCCAGAAACCTGTTATTCCTCAAACAGACGAGGATAATGCTGCCTCATCTCCTCCTCAGTTTCCCACGTAGATTCAGATCCCTTCCTGTGCTTCCACTGTACACGCACAAGAGGAACCACTTTATTTCTCAGCCTCTTTTCTTTTCTATCGATGATTGCCACTGGCTGCTCCACATAATTGAGCCTTTCGTCTACCTCGATGTCTTCTAGTGGAACAATCATGTCTTCATCGGCCAAGCACTTTCTCAGATGAGATACATGGAATGTCGGGTGAATTCCACTTAACTCTTCTGGTAATTCCAATCTATAGGAAAGGGCCTATATATCTCGGGCTTAGCTTACCTCGTTTCCTGAATCGTATGATACCCTTCCAAGGTGAGACCTTCAACATAACCTGATCACCCACCTGGAACTCGATCGGTCTGCTCGTTTATTGGCATACGACTTTTGTCTATCTTTGGCTGTCTTCATGAAGGCTTTAATCTTTTCGAGCTTCTCGGTCGTAGCCTCGATTACCTCGACACCTCCCAATTCTTTCTGCCCAATGTCTCCCCAACATACGGGCGTCCTACATCTTCTACCGTATAGCATCTCGTATGGCGGCATGCCAATACTGGCATGATAACTGTTATTGTACGAGAATTCAGCTAACGGTAAGTGGTCATCCCAACTTCCCTCGAAATCAATCACACATGCCCGAAGCATGTCTTCCAATGTCTGAATGGTCCTTTCTAACTGACCATCAGTTTGGGGATGATAAGCCGTGCTAATGTGTAACCTCGTCCCCATGGCGTCGTGGAATTTCTTCCAAAATTTAGAGGTAAACCGAGTGTCACGGTCAGACACGATGGACACCGGCACACCATGACGAGCTACAATCTCCTTGATAAACAGGTCAGCCAACCTCTCAGATGAATATGTCTCGCAGATCGGTAGGAAGTGGGCACTCTTCGTCAAACGGTCAACAATCACCCATATGGCATCGTATCCTTTCGGAGTACGTGGCAACTTTGTAATGAAATCCATGGTGATGTGCTCCCACTTCCATTCCGGTATATCCAAAGGTTGAATCTTCCCATATGGCTTCCGATGTTCGGCCTTCACTTGCAAACAAGTAAGGCACTTACTCACATACTCCACCACGTCCCGTTTCATACCCGACCACCAATAATCTTTCTTCATATCTTGATACATCTTCGTGGCACCAGGATGAATGGAATATTGAGTCTTCTGAGCTTCATCCATAATCCTCACACGTAGATCCCCAAAATGAGGAATCCACACTCGTCCAAATCGAGTTTTAACACCAAGTGTGTTTTCACCCAATTCCTCAACTAGACATCTCATTCTTTTATAGTTAAGATGATCTTCTTTCAGTGCCTCATCTTGAAACTCTTTGATTTGCCTCATCACATCGGAGGTCATGATCAGTTGATATGCTTTCACCCGAATCGGCTCGGGCCTTTCTTTCCGGCTAAGGGCGTCAGCCACCACGTTGGCTTTGCCCGATGGTAATGGATTTTGCAATCATAATCCTTTATAAGCTCCAACCATCGTCTCTGCCTCATGTTCAGATCCTTCTGCTTGAAGAAGTACTTCAAGCTCTTGTGGTCAGTGAAGATGGTGCACTTCGTCCCGTACAGATAGTGCCTCCAAATCTTTAGTGCGAAGACCACTGCTGCTAACTCCAGGTCATGAGTAGGATAATTAACCTCATGCACCTTCAGTTGTCAGGATGCGTAGGCTATCACCTTACCTCGCTGCATCAACACGCAACCCAACCCTGAGTAGGAAGCATCTGAATAAACCACTAAGTCCTCGCTTCCTTCGGGTAATGACAAGACAGGGGCTTGGGTCAATCTTGCCTTCAACTCCTCAAAAGCCCTTTCTTGCTCTTGACCCCACACAAACTTCACCTCTTTACGGGTCAACTTGGTTAGTGGAGAAGCGATCTTGGAAAAGTCTTGGATGAATCTTCTGTAATAGCCCGCCAAACTACGAATCTCGGATGGCGTCTTTGGTGACTTCCATTGCATCACTGCCTCCACCTTTGCGGGGTCTACCATAATCCCCTCGGGATTTATCACGTGACCTAAGAATTGAACCTCGTGCAACCAGAATGCGCACTTGGAGAATTTAGCATACAACTTCTCCCTTCATAAGGTCTCTAACACTTCCCGAATATGGCCGGCATGCTCTTCTTCGCTCCTCGAGTAGATCAGGATATCATCAATAAACACAATCACTGATCTATCCAACATTGGCCGACACACTCGGTTCATCAAATCCATAAAAGCAGCTGGCGATTTGGTCAAACCAAACGACATGACGAGGAACTCGTAATGACCGTAGCGCGTACGAAAAGCTGTTTTAGGGATATCCTGCTCCTTCACCTTTAGTTGATGGTAACCAGATCGTAGATCTATCCTCGAGAACCAACTGGCACCTTGGAGCTGGTCAAGCAGATCATCAATTCTCGGTAAGGGGTATTGGTTCTTCACCGTCAACTTGTTCAGCTCTCGGTAGTCAATGCACATCCTGATACTACCGTCCTTTTTCTTTACAAACAATACCGGAGCACCCCACGGAGAGATACTCGGTCTAATGAATCCCTTATCGAGCAGCTCTTGCAACTGCTCCATCAGCTCTTTCATTTCTGTCGGAGCTAACCGATACGGTGCTTTGGCAACGGGTTGAGCACCGGGTATCAAATCAATTTGGAATTCAATCTCGCGGTCCGGTGGCACGCCGGGTAAGTCTTCTGGGAACACGTCCGGGAAGTCGCGCACCAGAGGCACCTCAGACAATTGTGGTACCGACGTATCCACATCTTTTACGTAGGCTAGATAGGCACTACATCCACGTTTCATGCACTTTCCCGCCACCGCCATCGAAATCACCTTCGGGATCATAGTAACACGATCTCCATAAATCGTAACCAAACTCTTGTCGGGCGCAACTAATCAAATCATCTTCTTTCGGCATACGATGTTTGCTTCATAGGTTGCTAACCAGTACATCCCTAGTACTACATCAAATTCACCTAGGAGTATCACATGCAACCTAGCAGCGAACCTATGTCCTTCTAACTCTGTGGCACAATCCTCTATCACATCAGTAATTCTACTGGACTTACCAATAGCACTTTCTACATCGAATGGTTCACTAATCTTTCTACTACTAACAGGCAACTTAGCACAGAAAGTAGTGGAAACAAAACTCCTGCTAGCACCGGAATCAAACAATACAGAGGCATAAATTTGGTTTACTAGAAACATACCTGACATGACATCGGGATCAGCTCTGGCTTCCTCTCGGGTCATAGTGTAAGCTCTAGCACTTGCCCTCTGCCCTCCTTCCTCCGGCTTTTTATTCCCCGCTCCCGAGCTCTCCACCCTCGGCTTCTTGCAGTCTCTAGCGATGTGGCCAGGCTGGCCACACCTGAAGCATACGTTCATCCCCATCCCGCACTCACTAGTATGCTCCCTTCCACACTTGCCACACTTCTTCCGTTCTACACCAGTTGTGACCACACGTCAGTCACCCACCTTCGCCACCTTATTGTTTGGAGCGGCTCCTCCACGTCCAAACCGTTTCCCATTCCAATTACGGTCACCTCCACCCTTCTTGTGCACCTCAGCCACCACCACCTCGCGCTCATCATACAATCTGCCAGCCAAATCAACCGCCGATCTAAAGGTGCTCGGCCGGGCGGCAATCATATGCCTACTGATATCCGCCGGCAGCCCCTGGATGTATCTCTTAATCTTTCGTGACAGCGGCATCACATGATCGGGCACCAGTCGCACCATTTCATTAAATTTAGTGGTGTACTGCTGGTGTGTCATCGTTCCCGCCTCCAGCTGTAGGAACTCTCTTTCTACCTTATCCATCTCTCTGTGAGGACAGAATTCCTCGATCACTAACTTCTTCAGTTCAGGCCATCTCATTCTCCCAATGGCCGTGCTACCCTCGGCTTGGACAATGTTGTCCCACCAGCACAAAGCCGAGTCTACAAAAGAGTGGGTAGCGAATTTCACCTTCTGATCCTTACGGCACTCACTGATATCGAGTACGGCCTCCATTTCCCTCACCCACCGGTGAGTAGCAACCGCAGTACCATTTCCGTCGAAGGTAGGGGGCTTGCATCTCATAAACGCCCCGTAGTTACAGCCTCGAGCCGCCCCCGGCGCAGGCTCTTCTTCTTCCTCCTCATCATCATCAAAGAGAACCGTTCCCGGCTCTGGTTGTTCCCGTCCTCCCGAGGACCAGTTTCTTTCCCCTTCCTTTAATGCCTTGATCACTTCGGTCATCACAGACGGTAGAATCGTCTGCATGACCTGATGAACCTCTTCCACCACAGCCTCCTTTACTGAGGCTCTCAGATTGGCGCTCTCGTCGCCACCCTCCGGATGAGGGGTCTCTGGTCCCTCATGAACCACCTTCTCGACTCTAGGTCTCCCCCTCTTAGGTTGCGGAGCAGCACCGTTACCTCCACCACGAGAGGCCTTGGAAGATCTACCGCCAGCCATCCACTAAAACACATTATAAGATTCAAACACTAACACGGTCATTCAAGGTAATAGCTCAGTTTATGTTAAGTATAGTAAGTCCCTAATTACAGTGGTCAGATGTGATTAGCCACTAACTTTACTCTTCATACCCCAAGCATTTCCTATCCTGACTTAATCAGTATCTAAATCTACTAAGAGCACATAAATCAAATAGCATGCGCACATAATACCGGTTAACATTGAGAAAAGACATACCTGATGGCACGTAGCTACTCGGGCTGACATCCCTCTATTTGTCCCATTTTCAGTTTAAGTTTAGGTTTTTAAAATTTTATTTAACCCAATTCTCTTAAACTTTGGCTCTGATACCAATTTGTAAGGCTCCGTTCCCGGAGACCTCACAGTTGGTCATTCACAACATTAAATACATTAAACATTATAAATTTGCAAACTTAAGCAACGGAATCATTTTAACAAAAACCATTCATTTCATTTCATTAAACCCTGTTGTTAAGCAATACACTATAGTTTGATCGAATACAAAAGAACTGTTTAATTGCATTACAAAACAACAAAAATAACAGCCATCCGGACTTATGTTTTGCCGTTGCAAGATGTTTTGGACTTACATGCCAAGACGGACTTACATGCCCCATCTTTTGATTTTGCCTCATGTGTCATGACATATTCTCAAAAGAAACATATATCATATAGTATGTATGTCTATGACATATCTTTTATTAATGTGCACATTGGCATTTTTTATTTCTATATGACCTTTTGGCATCTTTTTGCTCTTTTTGCATGATATATTCTTTTGACATTTGGTTTTGACATTGTATATATATATAACTGATATTAGCTGAGTTAGAAAGTAACTGGCTTGAGTATGACTAGACTGTAACTCTCAGTCTGTTTTAGCATAGAATCGGTGTATTCACAACACCTTGATGAGTTACCCACTTCGATCATAGATGATTATTTTCTGTGTGTCACAGTACAAAGTGCTTTTCATTCTTGATCGTCAAGCCTATCAACATATCAAACATAATACAAGTTAGTTTCTTGTAAATCTTTAATGAATTGAAAACAAGAAATGTACTATCATTTCCTATATAGTCTTGAAAATTTAATTTTCATATATTTTTGTAAACATAAAATCTTTTTGTATTTTTCTTCAAACCTTTTACTCCCCCTAAGAATAAAATCTTTTTCAAAGCTTTCAAATTTTCTCCCCCTAAAATTGTGATTATCTAGACAGAAAATAGCAATTTTAAAACAGAATAAGAAAAATATTTTTGGAAAGTGTAAGGCCCCGTTCCCGGAGACCTCACAGTTGGTCATTCACAGCATTAAATACATTAAACATTATAAATATGCAAACTTAAGCAGCGGAATCATTTTAACAAAAACCATTCATTTCTTTCATTAAACCTTGTTGTTAAGCAATACACTATAGTTTGATCGAATACAAAAGAACTGTTTAATTGCATTACAAAACAATAGAAATAATAGTTATGAATGGATGTCAGTCTTTCCCTGCCGAGTAGCTTCACCCTCGTGTCATCCTCAGCAATATTTACCTGCCAATAAAAATGTATAAAAGTCAGCGTTGCTGAGTGAGTTCTAGTTTTATAAGTAATAAAATACTTTCTGTATGTTGTATATAAAAATACTCTTTTCTTTTAAAATACAATTCTTTACTGTATATGCGAGCACGCATTAACTATATGAACAATTACTGTTCGATCTCTTTACTGTATGTCTTGTTTATTCTGTTTTCTTTATTCTTTATCTTTCAGTGTCTGTATGGACCAATGAGCAATACCCCAACTATATGCGCGATGGAGAACGGGTGATGGCCATCTATATCCCTCGAAAGGGTAAACTATATCCCTCGAAAGGGTGAACTGTATCCCTCGAAAGGGTGTTGTGTACTGTATACAAGGCCAACCCAATCACCGAGGGTACGCTACAAGGGTCCTGCCAATCTCCAAGACTGGCCCTGTGTGCATAAAAGGGTAGCTAACCCGCAGCATAGTTGAGCTAACGACAATACGGTCGTGTACCTCCTATAAGCTGGCAAGACTTGTTAACATTTTATTAATGTTCCTCTTCTTTTCTTTATTGCTCTTTCTCTTTTTTATTACCATATACTTTACGTTACGATAATAAAGATACCACGCAAAGTCACATTCTATAGGTAATAATAATAATAGCAATAATAATAATAAGGAACAATCATAATCAATCATATCCATGCATGAAATTCATCATTATAAGCCCTAGTCAACCCTCGGTCAAAACCCTAAAGGTACAGACTCCTAAACATTATGCATTAAATTCTAAGGGTTTAGGCGCATGGCACTATTTGGGCGCATGGGCCCTGTTCAGGCGTATGGGTACTTAGGCGCATGGAACACTTAGGCGCATGGGAACTCAGGCGCATGGACTACTTAGTCGCATGGCCATTTGGACGCATGGGTACTATTGGGGCGTATGACCCCTTTCAGTCGCGTGGACACTTAGGCGTATGAAATACTCAGGTGCATGGACCACTAAGACGCATGGGCCATTCGGACGCATGGGCCATTCGGGCGCATGGACTATACTTAAAACATTTCTAAGTTAATCTTAGGCGCATGGGCTACTGTTTGGGCGCATGGATTACACTTAAATTATTCTATGGCATTTTCAGGCGTATGAACCTTCTGCATATTATGTTCCTAATATGTTTTAAACCTTCAATTCATCAAACCCAATTGTTCTAAGCTTAACATGGCTATTCTAAACATGAACAACCTATAAGCATTCAAGAATCAATATTTATCATGCATAATACATACGGGTAACCATACACAAACTTTGTAAAAATATTTTTAAGACATTTTCAGCCCCAAGAGAGTTTAAAAACAAGTAAAACCGGGGTCTAGAACTCACCTGGTGCAACTTGGGTGTTCTTCCTTTTTACCCGCTTGCAAAGAGTTCAAAACACCTAGAAACAACATCCAAAAACACACACACCCGAGCACAAACACAACCCATAAGCACATAAACACATAACCGGGGTAAAGCCCGTCATAAACATGTGAAAACCACGAATTCTCACCTTGAATTCGTTCACTTCTTCTTCTTCTACAAGCCGAGAGTTTTCTGCTCTCCTCCTTTCTCTCTCTAAAGGATCTGAAGTTTTGAGTGTAAAAAAAGTGATGGGCGGCCATGCCACCTTTACACCCACTTTTTCAAAGATTTTGTCCTTTTTACACTTTTAGTCCCTCCACTTGGACTTACTTGCCTTCCTTTCTTTTATTCTTTATATCTTGTCTTTTTTTTAAATAACCTGGTGTTACAGAAAGGGTGTAAAAATAAGAGTTAACCAAAGTTAATCATTCCCAGAGATTGGACTAAAAATCAAATTTGGAATGATCAAACGCTTTAGTAAACAAATCAGCAATGTTGTTATTTGATGAAACAAATTCCAAATGAATAAGCTTCCTTTCAAAACAATCACGGATAAAATGCATGCGGATGTCAGTGTGTTTTTTCTTAGAATGTTGAATTGGATTCTTCACAATTTAAGAACTATAGTGTTATCACACAAGATGCGAGTGCCATAAATGTTAAGGCTATAATCAAGAAGTTATTGTTGAATCCAGACAATTTGAGAACAAAAACTCGAAGCAGCCACATACTCAGCTTCTTCAGTAGAAGTAGACACTGTTTGTTGTTTATTGCATTGCCAGGAAATGAGACGGTTTTCTAAAAATTGACATCCACAAGTGGTTGATTTTCTGTCCAAGTTACATCCTACATAATCACTATCAGTGTAAGCCAATAAATTGAAATCGGAGTTTTTAGGATACCAAAGACCAAATGTTGGTTGACCTTCGAGATACTTAAAAATCTGCTTGACAACTTTCATTGGATTACTTTGATAACGTGCACATTGACGAACATGGAACATGATGTCCGGCCTGCTAGCAGTAAGATACATCAAGGATCCAATCATTGATCGATACATGTGTTGATCAACATCTTCACCCGTGAGATCTGGAGTCAAAGTAGGACGAGAAGACATAGGAGTTTGAGCAATCTTGGAATCTTGGAACTTGTATTTATCAAGAATACTGTGAATATACTTTTCTTGATGAATCAGTATTCCTTTATCATCTTACTTGACTTGGATACCCAAGAAGAATGACATTTCTTTAAGAGAACTCATCTCAAATTTCTTCTTCATCACTGCCTTAAATTCCTTGCACAATTCATCATTTGTAGAGCCAAAAATAATATCATCAATGTAGTCTTGAACAAGAATAAGATCATCACAGTCTTCTTTAAAAACAATGTTTGATTAATAGCACCTCTCGAATAATCATTTGCAAGCAAATGTTCAGTCAAAGTAGCATACCAAGCACAGGGTGCTTGATGTAAGCCATAAAGTGTTTTGTCCTACTTGTACATATATTTAGGATGATCTAGATCTTCAGAACCCGATGGTTGACAAACATAGGTTTCCTCCTTCATTTCACCATACAAGAAAGCCGTTTTAACATCCATCTGATAAATTGTAAAGTTCTTGATAGGACCTGGTATTTGAACGAAATACCTAGTGATTAGCGTGTTAAACCAACTCAAATAGTGCGGAATCCTATTTGATTGGCGATCCAATCAGTGAGAACACACGAAGAATCAATCAAGGATTGAATCTAACGTTAGAAGTCGATTAGGAATCGATCTAATGTGTTCTATGAACTTGGAGAACGATTTGGGAGGTCTCTGGACGGCTAGGGTACGTCTGGAATCGTAATGGGATGAATGCTTACGTTTTTCCACGAATTGGGTCTATTTATAGGTTAGTATTGTTCAATCGTGCGACTGGGCCATAAGTATGGTTCAGTCGTGCGATTGAACCATGCGGTTGATTCATTCGCACGACTGAGTGTTCAGTCGTGCGATTGAGCCAATCTTATGTGTCAATCATACGACTGATCCAGTCTCCTGGTTCAGTCGTGCGATTGAGTCAATCGTATGAAGTTATTCATGCGTGTGGTCCATTCGCATGGGCCATTCGCATGAGAACTTCATTAAGTTAAGTTTGAATGTTTTAATTAATATGACATAATGTGTAACCATTCAAACAATCATAAACCCAATCAATTCAATCACGACTCATTAATGAAATAGTAAACATCACAAATAACAAACAATTCATGTCATTTCATTAATCAAGACAAATTACATCATAATCAGACAGACAAGATTTAGTACATTACAAATCATGATCTAGGGACATACATGCATCAACAAACTCCCCCTTGGACCTAGATCTATCTAATCTCTTGTCTTCTGCATAACCTCCTTATACTACTTGTACTTCTCTTCTTTGGTGACTCCTGCGTGAATCTCAAACGCAAAGCAGAGTCGTATAACGTTTTGGAAATAGAGGGCTTGTACAATATCTTGTGTGTCATAGAACATTGGCCACTTGTATAATGTATAGACATCATTAGCAGACAAGTTGGTTAGCCACATCGGGTCGAATACCCTGATTGTATCCATTTGGCCCTCTTTATTTAGAACTATGACAGCTTCAGCAGTTCTCCAATCATAATACCACCATTTGAAGTATGGAGTGAAGTCCTGTGGCATTTCCCTGAGAGGGATTCTTGACATAGTGCGCGGAGGACTCCACTTCAACACAATCTTGGGCTTGCCAGTAATGGCATCAACCTCAGACCTTCTTATGTACCTCGTAGGCTGTTGTGGTCTGAAGTTAACCCATCTGGTATGGTATTCCTTCTTCAGGGCAGCCTCGAACCAGCCTGACATCTTTCTTGGGTCAGCATAAAGCAGCTTTAGCTTAGCCAGCTGGTTGAGCTCAAAACCAGGTAGAGTCTTCAGATCATGTGGAAACCTGAAGTACTCTATGCCCTGTTCCCTCTTAACTGCATACGCGTTAAGGTCATCAAATAAGCCCATGCAATAATCCGCCTGACACCTTGTGGTGTTTCTTGACTCTGTAGAGCTTGGTGTAGGCATCTTTCTTTGGTGCATCACGTTGGGCTCTCACTTCTTCAAAACAGGCAGCCCATTCAGCCTTTTGAATGTCTACGTCATCATTTGAGGCTTGGGCTGTTCCTTCGGCCTTTCGGTTTCCTGCTCCATCTTGTCTAGTACCCTCAAACGTATCACTGACTAGGGACTCACCCAGATTGGGGACCACATTACCCTCGTTGTCAGCGTACTGAGGGTACTCTTTGCAGTGAGTATATCTTCAACCTCAACTTCATCAACATCATTTAGCTCTTCATCACTGGTCGAATCAACTGTGGAGCATCCTTGACAATTTCATCAGGATTGAGTCTGAAGATCTCTGCCAGTTGCTCGTTAGATAGGTCATGATTATTTCCCCTTCTTCAGGGGTATAACTCACAGACCTTCTACAATCCCTTGCAGATCAAGAATCATGGTAGTTGAGTCTTGACCTGTGAAGGGGAGCAATGTCAAACTCATCCCTTTGAAAGTTGGATCTGTTTGATTTAAACATTCAACGCATAAATATTAGTAATAATCAACAGAATTACATTAACTTAATGTATATAAACATTCAAAACATTTATTTTCAGTACATGATTCAAACACAAAATAAAAAAATACATAAGACATCTAATCTGTACTTTTGTCTTGAATCATGGCCTCGTCGCTCGGAGGAGCAGAAGTGGTAGATGACTGGTCCTGTCGATGCTTCGATCTTCGTTCTTGACCAGAAGCAGAGGCCGATGCAGCCGCATCCCCTCCTTCTGCTTCGTCATCATCATCTTTCTCTCTGTCTCTTTCTCCTCTGTATCTTTCTCATCCTCATCATCATCCTCATCTTCATCATCATCTTTCATCATCTCCATCATCTCCATCACCCTCCTTTATCTTCAAGGGCTCATCCTTTGACCCCTTTAACCTCAGCATAATGGTCTTGTTGGTAGTCTCCAAACTCCTCTATACGTTTGGCTGATTGAGCCTGCTGGTCTTGAGTTGGGACATCTCGACTCTCTGTGCCTCCATTAGCTGGGTCTGCTGCTTATCACCCGAGCCTGCTCTGCCATCTGTGAGACTGGGCAGCAGTCAGGTCGGTCAGCTGACGAATCTGAGCAGCTTTTTCTTCATCTGCAGCTAGCAGGCGCATCACCATACGGTTTAGCGCCGACAGCTGTGCTCCTCTACCCCGATTGGAGGTAGAGGAGATCCATATAGTGTGATGGTTGGGCTGATGGTCCGGCATGATGTGAGGTGGTGGTGGTAGTAGCAGTGGTGAATATGGGGTCGGTAAGCAGGTGCTGGTGATGTAGGTGTTGTAAATGGTATGGTGGTGGATGGGAAGGGTACAGTGGTGGTAGGTGAGGTGGTGGCTGTAGTAGCAGTAGTGGAGGTGGTGGCTGTGGTGATGGGTGGTATGTCAGTGGAGGTGGTAGTGGTGGCTGTGGTGGTGGAGTAGAGGCAGCAGTGGTAACGAAGGTCAGGCGACGCTTCTTCTTCAGTCTGGGGTTGGGGTGAGCCATCCTCTCCTCCTAGTCCCAGTGGAAGTGGATGCTCCCCCTGCAGCTCTGCCCACTGAACCCGGAGCATAGCTCGGGTCAGTCTATGTCTCTGTGGAGTCCCGAGGGTGTTCACCAACCACCCTAAGCCCGTGTTCTGTGGGAACAACCTTGCTTCCCACAGTCCTCGTGAGGGGTCCTCATCCGACTACTCCTCCTCTTGATCACAACACAAAACTCCTGATGGAAACCGGCCGTCTCAGCAACCTCTCCGGCAGTGGCAGACCCGGGGGAATAACATCTGAATCAGTGCCTCTAGGTGGAGCAGGCATATCATCCCCGGCATCGCCGCTATCATCATCATCAGAATCCATCTCTGGGAGGAGCAAGCCTCTCATCATCAGAATCGCTGTCATCATGACGCCATTTGCGTCTGCCAGGCGCCACATACCTCTCGTTGGCCAGGTGGCCAATCAATCTCCTTCACTGGGGCTTTACCTGCTTCCCCCTGTAAACTCTCATCCTGCCTAGCGTAGTATCATCCATAATCTCTAAGGCCACTGCGTCATGACTCTCTTTGGGCAACTGTGGCAGCTTCTCGTTGAAGACGAGCTGTAAGAATCTGGGATACATGCAAAACCCCTCTTTACCCTTGGCCTCCAAGTTCTCCACTAGTAGGAGAATATCATGCTGGAAAAACTGAAGGGTGGTTCAGAACCAGTGCCAGGTAGGCATTTTGGATCTGGTCCTGAGAGGTCATCAAACCCACCCCTCCTCGATGCAACACACTTGAGGATCACGTGTGCTAAGTACTTGTACTGGGGGCTCAGGTTGCTCTTGTTGAGCACACCTGAGTTGATGTCCCCAGCGTACTTTATCCTCAGAAAGCATCCTCTCACTGTCAATGGATGTAGTCTAGTAGGATGATCAGTGTCGTCCCCAAACTCTAGTACTCTCTGGATGTCGGCAGCAGTGATCTCAATATCATGGCCCAATATAGAGCTCCTAATGCAGTATGGCTCATGGGAGCGGTCCACCGAGGCATCTCCCAGAATGCCCGATGCAATGATCTGTATGGCGTGCAAGGGGTGGAGATAGCCTTATGAATCCTGGACCGTCTGAGAAAGGCTATAATGTCGGTAAACTCGGCCCCGTTCCTGGTGGTATGATCCAAATGAGCACATATGTTGTGCTTTGGATTTATGGACCATCTTTCTGCCATTTTCCTGAAATACACGACATAGAACCATTAGTACATAAGACATGAAAAATTCTGTTCTAAGTGTAAAGTTGAAATCATTCTGATTCATTCGTGCGAATGAATCATGCGACTGAAGTCAGCGTCTGTTCTTTTCATGCGACTGGACTCATTCTGGTCAATGTAACATGCGATTGGGTTCAGTCTGCTGACTGAGTCTGCGAATGGTTCAGGGCCGACTGAGCTCAATCGTATGGTTCATTCGGCCGAATGACCCAATCGCAAGATTCAATCGTGCGATTGGAGTTCATCCGGACGTCCAGTCGCCTGTCTCAAAGTTCAGTCGCCAATCGTTCGAAACTTCAACACAAATAAGTGTTTTACCCAAATAACCGATTTAGTAGACTCGCATTCTATTACTAATAACCTATTTGACTTAATTTTAACGTTTGCTTAGTTTTAATAGGTTATTAGGGCGTTGTCTCGGTTCTTGTTCACAGTCACTAATCATCAAAATTAGGGTTTCAATCCTTCTGATTTTGGTGAAATAGGACTTCAATCTACCTGTATAATCATGGCGAACGTCAGTGAATCAAAAGCGATGAGAGAAAACAAGGTCTAATAAAATTTGGCAGCGTAACGGTAGGATATGCGATTTAAGGGCGATTGGGGTGTGATGAGTAAAATGCGATCGACTGTGCCCTTTAAATACTGAAGCTGGGTTCAGTCGGCCGACTGGCCTCAGTCGCCCAGTTCATTCGGGCGACTCAGGCTCAATCGTACGATTGGCCCAATCAGTCGCATGCAGTTGACCGACTGAGAGATTCAGTCGGTCGACTGCTCAGTCGTGCCTTTCATTCGCATGTTTAGTTGACCGAATGAGTTTCAATCGGTCGACTGACTATTCGCCCTCTTCCAATCGGTCGAATGGGCTATTCTGATGAGCCATTCGTGCGAGTGGAAGCCATTCGCATGGTTGGTCCATTCTCATGGTCCAATCGTGCGAATGGGTCACACTTAGTTAATTTTTGCCATTTTACCAATTTACATTTAAACCCTTTTAATTAATTGAAATTAACGTTATGAGCTTTTGATCATCTCAGACATGATCATTTATCTTGAAAACATTTTGATCACCTCAGACGTGATCCTTTTAAACACTTTAGTCACCTCAAATGTGACCCTTTTTCAACACTTTGTCATCTCAGACGTGACTATTTTAACTTTCAAAGCACATATGGTCATCTCAGACATTACCCTTTTAGTGAGTTGATTCCTTTTGATTTTCTTGATGTAGTCCGACACACTACTAAAATAAAATTAAACACGACTAACTAATTTAGAAACTTTAAACTAATTACATAAACAAACTTGTTTTTGGCTTTTTGTGAGAGATAAATCCAGAGATTGATATCTACGGAATTGGTTCGGGAGTAGACAGCTTCAACTGGATTGATCATATCTGGACCAATTCAATTTTGGAATCATACAGGCAAGTCAAATCATTTAGGACTTGTTATTAACACTTTTGATGCTCAAATTCTCGGTGTTCATCCAGAGTCGTTAGCAACTTAAGGAAATCATACTGAAACTCTTAGATTTTCACATTGATTTGAACTTTTGAGAATGTAGCCACAATGATTGTCAGTATGTTTGTCCACTTAATCCATACACAGACTTTTAACACAGACTGGTGACTGATTTAGGTTTAATTATTTTAACTAACATTTTTGGATCCCACACTTATATGGTAATCAACATTCCTCGGGAGCTTTTGAGCGGTCTACGGGTATTATTACAAGAAGAGACTATTCTTAGAGCTTTCAAAGAGAAGCCTGTCCTCAGGTCAGTGCCATCGCACAGCAGAGAGGCGCGGCAAACAACAATGAATTCTAGAATATCTAGGTTATGCTTATCCTCAGGTCAGTGCCATCGCACAGCAGAGAGGCACAAACCTATCTCCTTGTTAGAGCAGCTTATTTTATTTGCACAAAATGCACCAACAACATAAGTCATTAGCTTTATAGCATTTGTTTTATTTTTTTCTTTGCTTTGCTCTAATTATGGTCATCCGCACACATTTGTGGCGTTCAAATGCTCATTACCCCTTATTGGAATATTGTTGATTGTGTTAACCAGTGATAAGATGGAGCCCACGTCAGTTGAACAACTTAGTTTGATCTTGAGATCACCAATCAGGTCTAATTGTCTATTGTGTTGAATCTACCAACATATCATTTGTGGTCTAGCAGCCTCTAAACTCTACTTTCTTTGTGTCACCTAGGAGTTGCCAGTTTTCTATCATCTTCCCTTTTTATATTTGCTAGGCTATACAGACTTATACTTTGAATTTTTGCATCTTTTCAAACTTAAATTTTAAAGTCCCTCTTGATTTGTTCCTGTGTACTATCATTTTCCAAAGGTATTGATCGGTATCACAAGACGCAATCTACCTTATATCAGCTATTTACTCCTTCTCCCTCGTTTTTTTTTAATGTTAACTTGCTGACATATTCTCCCCCTAAAATACTAAAATCATTACTGGTTAATTATTTTAGGATTTAATAAACAGCAAAATAACATGAGTTTAAATATAACAGACGAAAATAAACAAATAAAATAAATAAAAAAAGTACACTTTAACTAAACTACATCGGACTACACATTATCATCATCAGGAATTACCTCAATTTTCTTTTTAACGCCGTTGACCTCTAGCAAATATTTGAAACGTGGTTTATCAAAGGCTTTAGTGTAGAGGTCAGCGCGTTGAAAATCAGTATTAATTTTAACCACATCAATTAAGTCTTTTCAAAACAGTCTCTTATGAAATGGTATTTAATACCGATGTGTTTGGTCTTGGATTTTGAACCGGATTTTTAGTTACTGGCAGTTTGCAGCAGAGTTATCAACAAAAAAAGGAGTAGATGAGAGTTTTAAAACCGTAATCCCGCATTTGCTGTTGAATCCAGATGATTTGTGACAGCAACTGCAAGCAGCAGCAACCTATTCGGCTCACAGGTTGACAATGCACCGTGTCTGCTTCTTACACTGCCAGGTAACTAATCTTCTCCCAAAGAATTGACACCACCCCGCTGATGTAGACTGGAGTTCATCTTGCAGCCCCCGTAATCGAGTCACTATACGCGGTAAGCTCAAAGTCATCATCATGAGGATACCACAATCCAAGTGTGGGTGTACCCTTCAGATAACGGAAAATCCTCTTGACCCCGATCAGATGGTGGACCTTAGGTTTAGCCTGATATCTAGAACATAAACATGTAGCATACATAATATCAGGTATTCAGGCAGTGAGATACATGAGGGATCCAATTCATTCCTCGGTACATTGTGGCATCTACAAGATCTCCATTCTCATCAGGTGCTATATCTTTATTCGTAGCAAGTGGAGTCCCAGCATTAGAAGCATTCTCCATGTCAAAGCGACTGAGAATGTCTCCTACATACTTGGTCTGATGTAGAAAGATCCCATTAGGTGTCTGATCCACCTGTAACCCGAGAAAGAACTTCATCTCCCCCATAGCACTCATCTCAAACTCTTTCTTCATCACTGCTTCAAACTCTTTGCATAATTCTTCGTTCTTTGATCCGAAGATTATGTCATCAACATATATGTACAAGCAGTAGGTCGCCATCCTTTTCTTTAATAAACAGTGTGCAGTCAATGACTCCCCTGCGAAATCCGTGTTTCACAAGATGAGTCGAGAGTTTCTCATACCAAGCTCGAGGAGCTTGATGAAGCCCGTACAAAGCCTTGTCAAGCTTGTAAACTCTATCCGATGATAAGGATCTTCAAATCCCTCGGGTGACTTACGTAGACTGTTTCCCTGATTTCCCCATGAAGGAATGCACTTTCACATCTAATTGGTAGACTTTAAATCTTCATGTATGATGCATAGGCAAGGAAGATACGAATAGCTTCCATCCTTCCACGGGGTGCAAACACCTCATTATAGTCAATTCCTCGACTTGGCGAAAACCTTGAACCACCAGTCGAGCTTGGTTCCTGATAATGACCCTTGGTCATCCTTCTTTCATTTTTAGTACCCATTGGGTGACAAGGACTTTAGAACTTTAGGTCTATCAACAGAGTCATACACCTAACTTCTTGAACTGTCCATACACCTAACTTCTTGAACTGCAGAAGTTCTTCTTGCATGGCACTCACCCACGCCTCATCATTTAGTGCCTCACTGACATATTTTGGCTCAACCTGCGAGACAAAACATCGATAAGCACCATCATGAATGTAACCCTTCTCCATAACCGAGGCGTAATCAGCTGAGTATAGCTGATTTCGGGTTTGTACTCCTGATCTGACATCCCCAATAACATTGTCAAGGGATGATAGACGTTTAGTCGTGATCCTGGAGTAGTAGGAACAGCCACCTCAGAACCGAGATTATGAACATTTGGTTCTGCATCTGAGGTAGTTGGAGTTTGAGGTTCCGAAGTCGAAGGTGCATCACTTGTAGATGCTTGTGGACTTTCAGGAACTGGAACCTGTTCCTCCTGACTGTTCTGGTCATCTGCTTCAGTTTCATCTTCAGAGGAGGAGTCACTGTCATCGACTACTCCCCCTGACTGAGTAGATGATTCTCCCTGTGTGCTAGATGGTGTATTCAGAATATCATACATCATCCTAGTAGCTAACTCATCATCCGAGGGAGAGAGAGGGATGTTGAAGGACTTGAAGAATCCATCATAATCGAAGAAGTATGCGGGTCCTTTGCCTGTAGGTGGTGTGGTATATCTCTGAACGTCGACATTACACCACACTTCTACAAGACCCGTTGAGTTGTTGTAAACTCGCTTGTTCGGTATGTTGTATCCTAGAAAGATTCCTTCATCCGCCTTCTCGCTGAATTTGCCTTCTTGTGTCTTCTTCAGAAGTGTGCACGGCGCGCCAAAAGGTTCAAGATACTCCAAATTCGGTTTGCGTCTTTGTAGTAGCTCGTAACATGTCTTTCCGTGGCGCTTGACTATTAGGACTCGATTCAGTGTATAACATGCATTCGCCACTGCCTCATTCCAGAATTGGATAGGCAGTTTCGAGTCCGCCAGCATAGTCCGTGCTGTCTCTATCAAGCTTCTGTTCTTCCTCTCAGCAGCACACCATTCATCTGAGGCGTGTAGGCAGAAGTGAATTGATGCACAATTCCCTTTTCCTTGCAGTATGCCTCCATCCATTGATTCTTGAATTCTGTCCCGTTGTCTGAGCGTACTTGTCTAACTTTTAGCTTGTAGAGAGATTCCAGTGTGGTTACTAACTCCTTGAATGACTCAAATGTTTCTGATTTGGATTTCAGAAACATTACCCAAGTGAACCTTGAGTAGTCATCAGTGACCACAAAACAGTACAAGTCGCCTGCAATGCTCTTTGTACTGACTGGACCAAACAGATCCATGTGAAGAAGTTCAAGAGGAAGTTCTATTGAATGAACTTTCTTTTCCTTATGAGACTTCTTTGTCTGTTTGCCTTTCTTGCAAGCTACACAAAAGTCAGGAAGTTGGAAGTTCTTGACATTAACTCCTCTCACCAAATCCTTCTGAATCAAATGATTCATCTTCCTTTGACTAATGTGTCCCATTCTCCTATGCCAGGAGATGGAATCCTTCTCAGTAGCTTTAGATAGAAAGCACTGAACCTCATGATCCGTTGTAGCAGCAGCTGTTGACAGATCCAAGACATAAAGGTCTTTATATCTTGAAGCAGTCATCAGAACTTGGTCCTCTGGGATCATGTAGTCTTTCTTCAGCACGTAACACTTCTTGTTGTCGAAGATGACTTTAAATCCTTTATCACAGATTTGGGAAACAGAAAGTAAGTTATTCTGAAGTTGTTGAACGTAGTTCACCTTATCAAACTTAACTTTCTGATTTCCCACTTCTCCCTGAGCTGTGATATAGCCTCCCTTGTTTCCTGCAAAGGAAACATGCCCTCCTTTTATTTGTTTGACGTTTGATAAAAGGGCTCTATTTCCTGTCATGTGCCTGGATGCTCCGCTGTCTACAATCCACGTGTTAGTCTCAGCACTGTATCGAACACCCTGCACATACAAAGTAAATGAATTAGTTTAGGTTAGGAACCCAAGCCTTTACTGTCTTGGGTTTCCCAGAGGCATCACACACACATCATAACTCCACCCATTGACCCTTAGAGGGTGAGGGTAGCTCAGGTTCCTTCTTGTCATCAGTATCAGACACGTAGGATGACTTTTCTTTCCATAAGCCAGATTTGTGCAAGGCCTGTTTATGATAAACAGTCGTCTGGCTTACAGGTTGGACTTTAGGTTCACTAGATCTTCTAGGTGGAGTCAGAGAACTCCTCTTAGAAGACCTAGGTCTAGAGTCCTGAAGATCAATCTTCTTCCTAGGTGTCTGATAGAAAGGACAATAGGAAGCAATGTGTCCACATTCTCCACAGTTGTAGCATGACCGGCTATCAACTTTATGAGTAGACTTTCTTTGTGGAGAAGTGCGTGACACTCTAGTAACATCAATCACTTTAGGTTTTGACTCTTGTGCGTTTGATGTTTTCTCTGGTTTAACAAAATTAACTGTTTTAACCTGTTTAACATCTTTCTCTTTTTGGTTAACTGGTTTTTGACTTGAAGCATGTGAAAAATTAACATTTGAAGTCCTTTTAGGTTCTGATTTGACTCTGTTTGACCCTGACTTTAAGTTAACTTTTTCAAATTCATTTTCCAGATTAACACAAGGCAATTTACCCTTTGCCTTTGAAGTGGCCTCCTTTTGTTTCTGTCCAGATTCAAGTAGATGAACATGAGGTGTCTGGATCAGTAACAAGAGGAGTAGTCACCACATGATCCTTGATGGGGATTATTTACTGGTCTAGACTTAGTGTTCATCAAGGTCTCAGGTGGTGGTGGAACCACTTTGTAGCCTAATCCCTCCCCGTTATTCCTTTCTCTCACTAAGTGTTGAACTATGTGTGAAGAACTAGTCCAACTATGCAGTTTCTGTTTTAATGAATTAACTTCTACTTCTAGAACTGCCTTTTGCTTCTTAGTGTCTTCTAGGGAGTTTAGATAGTACCTAATGTCATTTGCTTGGTTAAAGGCAACTACTTCGGTTTCCCTAAGCTGTTTAGTCAATAGGTCTATCTTTTCTTTATAACTATGCTCATTTTGTTTTAGTACTCTATTAGCCTCAGTGCACAGTTGTAAATCTTTTACTAAGTTATCATTATGATCTAATAACCTAGCAAATTTTTCATCTATGCTATTCCTAAAAGTATCACAATCAGAACAAGCATGATTATTAAACATTTGGTCAGTGTACTTACCTGAGTTGGTTCAGAAGAGTTAGCCATCAACGCAGCATCAGATGTCTCTGGTTCTGGTGATTCTGACTTTTCTGTCTCTGACGTGGAAGTCTCCTCCTTTGGCTTGTAACTGACCTCGGCTGCAGTTGTTTCTTCTTCTCTACTATGACATTGCTATCTCAACTGCTAGATCACCTTCACTCGCAGAATCATCATCAATATCCTCTACACTGGCAATGTTAGATTCCCTGGTGAGACAAACCTAAAGCTCCAATCCTGTCCTTCATCATCATGAGCAGTCAAGGCTTTTGGATCCTTGTTTGATGAAGTAGAACTGGAAGCTTGCTTGTCTTGGCGAGTAAAGGACGAGAACGGGTTCCCATTACCCGTCTTCTTTGGCTTGACACATTCTCTTTTGAAGTGCCCCTTCTCTCCACAGTTGAAGCAGGTCACTTTGCTCTTGTCAAAGCCAAATGTGGTATCCTTAGTAGCTACCAAATTCTGTCCAGTCTTTTTAACAAACTTCTTCGCCCCTTCGGACAGCACTAGCTAAGGCCCACATTATATCCATCCTCTCAAGCTCCATTTCGTCCACCTGCTCGTAGTCCTCATCTGCCAGATGGCAGTTTCCAATCTTCCCGGCAACAAGTCCATCATATGAATGAACCACTGCAGCTAAAGATCCATATGCTCTCGAGCTACTTCCACAGTCACATTACCGAGGTTCTCGGTCTTCAGTTTGGTAGCACTTGCTTCTGATCCAATATAGTGGGTACATGACGACCCTGACGTGTCTGATCCAGAAAGAGAAGCATGTGAAGGACCTGACGAGCTAGACACAAAGCAGTCTGGAGAGGTGCTCCAGATGTCTTAGCTTGAGGCGTGGCGTTGTATAAAGCTGGATTTTGTGTGTACGAGGACTTCTGAGCTCTGTACTTCATCCTTAGTGCTTCTTCTCGCAACTTAAGAATGAAGTCATTAATATCCAGCTTTATAAGCATTTCATTCTGTCTTAGGTTAGACACGAATGAAGCCCACTTATCAGGCAATCCGTCTGCGAAGTTGCTTACTTTCTCTTCCATGGTCGTTTCCACTCCATGTGTATGCAATTCGCTCATCAAGTGGTAGAATCTGTCTATGACTTCGTCTAAACTCTCGTTACCAATCGATGAGAAGTTATCGAATTCCTTCTTTAACTCCTTTGCCTTGATTGCCTTCAATGAAGCATTCCCATCATACCTCTTCTCTAGCTCATCCCACAGTTTCTTGGACTGCTTATTCTCTGAATACTGGTGGAATATGTCTTTGGGGATAGACTGAGTGATCAATGCATAAACCCTTTTCTCTGCATTGTACTTGACTTTCTGTGCGTCTGTCATCCCACTTAACGTTAGCTTAACTCCATCAGCTCCCACCGGTGTACTATAACCAACCTCAATGGCTTCCCACAGATTAGGATCTACTCCATTGAGGTAGATCTCAAAACGTTGTTTCCAGTGGGGAAACTCATCTAAAGTCAAGAGCTTTGGTGGTTTATTGTGATTACCCACCTCACTCTCAAGCAACAGCAGGTTCTGAATCCTCGAGTCCTTCCCAGCAGTAAAGGCTGACATCTGATCTTCCATGGCGAATAACTTAGAATCTAATCAAACAAACTTTCACTGATGCGACTGAAGGATGCGAATGGTCTAATCGTGCGTATGAACTCTGCGACTGGTTCAATCGTGCGGCTGAACTGGGCGATTGGTTCAGTCGTGCGAATGAATCTGGTGCGTATGAGCTATGCGAACGAACGGTTCAGTCGGCCGAATGAGGGTGCGACTAGGTCCAATCGTGCGAATGAGCAATGCGAATGGAGTCCAGTCGTGCGAATGGGTCACTCGTGCGACTGAAGCTGCTGTTTTGCGAAAATTTCTAGGTTTGACGGTTTTCAGCCGTAAAAATTCGAAATTTCACAAGTCCTAATCGCCTAAGTCCGTAGAAACCAAACTTCGATGAGCAGGGAACGTCCAAGATCACTTTTGACACCAAAGATTGCGTTTTTAGTGCAAAAACACAAACTTTTATGCAATCTTGATTGAATCAACACGTAATCAAGAGCCAAAGCTCTGATACCACTTGTTAGAACCTGGTATTTGAACGAAATACCTAGTGATTAGCGTGTTAAACCAACTCAAATAGTGCGGAATCCTATTTGATTGGCGATCCAATCAGTGAGAACACACGAAGAATCAATCAAGAATTGAATCTAACGTTAGAAGTCGATTGGGAATCGATCTAATGTGTTCTGTGAACTTGGAGAACGATTTGGGAGGTCTCTGGACGCTAGGGTACGTCTGGAATCGTAATGGGATGAATGCTTATGTTTTTCCACGAATTGGGTCTATTTATAGGTTAGTATTGTTCAATCGTGCGACTGGGCCATAAGTATGGTTCAGTCGTGCGATTGAACCATGCGGTTGATTCATTCGCACGACTGAGTGTTCAGTCGTGCGATTGAGCCAATCTTATGTGTCAATCATACGACTGATCCAGTCTCCTGGTTCAGTCGTGCGATTGAGTCAATCGTATGAAGTTATTCATGCGTGTGGTCCATTCGCATGGGCCATTCGCATGAGAACTTCATTAAGTTAAGTTTGAATGTTTTAATTAATATAACATAATGTGTAACCATTCAAACAATCATAAACCCAATCAATTCAATCACAACTCATTAATGAAATATTAAACATCACAAGTAACAAACAATTCATGTCATTTCATTAATCAATACAAATTACATCATAATCAGACAGACAAGATTCATTACATTACAAATCATGATCTAGGGACATACATGTATCAACAGTGTTTAGATTTTCTGTCCTCTTGATAGAGACACAGTAGAACGTCCACTTATTTGGGAGTGCACTCATGAAATTCCTTGTGAGATCTCTTAGTTCAAGGGCAATTCCCATTGACTGAAGGGAGGAAATAAGATTCATATACCTGAAGTATTGCTGGCTGAGGGTCTCTCCAGCAATATAAGTGAAGTTCTCAAACTGTTGCTTCAGGGAATCCTTCTTGGAGTCATTGGAGCTGGAGTACATCTGAGCAAGTGCATCAAACGGTTCTTTAGCTGACTTGCAGTACTCAAACCCAACCATGATGGAGTTGGGTATAGCAGTCATTAGAACCGTCATGGCATTGTTGTCAATGTCCAGCTTCTTCCGGTCCTCATCGAAGTAGTCTTCAACAGCCTTCTCTATCATGGCATCGTTTCCACCTGGTGCTACCACCTTTGGTTTGTAAGGGCCATTGACAATAGATTGCCATATTTTGCTATCTTGATACCTGATGAAGCCTTCCATGCGTCTGCTCCATGATCTAAAGTTTTCAGGGGTGATGATGGGTGCTTTAGTCATCGTCCCCATCTCTACTTCAGACTTTTAGTTGAGGGCCATTTTGAGTGTGGTGTAAGGAGGAGTGAAAACAAGTTGATTTTGATGGTAAGATCTCACAATCAAGAGCCTAAAAAGCTCTGATACCAATTGTAGGATCAGTTTTTGTCACTTACACTTAGTTTTTCTCTCAAACTCACTTGTAACACACTTGGATCAGATGATGAAGCAGAATCCCTTTTAAGAGTTTATTATAATGTACTAAGTAACAATAAACACAAGGAAATAATTTTCAAGGTACTTGTATATATTACTTTTCAACTCAAAGTATTACAAGACTCTTACAAGCATATTACATGAGTTACAATGAGAAACTATATATACTAGATCCTACAGCCGGATATACTTTGATACCAGCTTGAAACCTATGACAAAAGCATATACTACAATACTAAAGTTAAGGTATCTTAGATAAAGTATTGTCTAAGATAAGATAGTCATGACATGTCCATGACTTAACTAAAGTTGGCAACTGTACTAACTGATAAAGGTGAACAGTGGAATAAAGTATGGTCAACTACATGGGCTTTAGAGAAAACACCATGTAGTATTTCAGAGGTCTGCAGCGGAGTATCAGAGAGACCATACTTATGTCCAATGGTTCATAGTAGTGTCTTCCGAAGGTTAGTTGGCTTCGGAAGAACAAGTTCTTCCGAAGCCACTTATACTTCGGAAGAGGCTACTTCTTTCGAGGCTTGCTGACTTCTTCATATCTTCATACTTCGGAAGTTGACTCTTGATTTCTTCTAAGTCTTGAACTTGGAAGAGAACACTTTGTCTTCGGAAGTTGGAGTTTTTCCTTCGGAAGATGATCTTGCACTTGTCTTCGGAAGAGCTCCATTTCCTTCGGAAGTTCCACACTTAGCTTCGGAAGTCCTTCATTAGTTGCACCAAAATAGTCTAAATGATTTGGTTTTGGTTGCACCAGCCTTTCTAGATCCAACAACTTTTTTGTCGGCTCCAATAGTCCAATAGCATTTGCTCATTTGAGTTTATTTTCTAAATTAATTATAATAAGTTGTTAGTGGAATAATTTGGTGCATTTAATCTGTTATACGCGCGAGGCCGTCCGATTTGAGGAGTTTATGCTTCTTAAAATAGATTTCAGACAATATTTTTTTGCTTCATAAATACATTAAATCTTTCTAATCTTGCAATCGTCTACGTTGATCATAATATATCAATGCTTTTTTATAACTATATCACATCGTATGCAAGCGATTAACTCTCATTTCTAAGCTTACCGAAGAGAAACATTATGCCATTCAGCAAAGTAAAAAGCTCCATCAATAACTGGTCTCTATGCTTTTAAACAACTGCTAGGTAAACTTCGCTACCATGCAGATGGCATTTACTTGTATAAATTAATAGCATTTGACGAATAGTAAACTTTTAAGGTTTATTGGATTATGATGACTATTGATTGGCATAACACATGCTCCAACCGAACGTTAGAGGCTTGAATGTTTACGTATGAAAATTTTCGTTTAGATTTGAATTAAAACTCATGATGACTGCCTCAACGCGTGGTAAGGAATCAATCTAGTTCATCTTTAGGACCCAAAAATTTGGGTGACCTAACTCAAAACGACAAAATTCATTTTAATTACCTCTTATGAAGACCAAAAACTTGTGACTGAGTTGAATAAATTACTATGTTTGTTGCTATTTATTAGAGTAAAGTTTTTTAAAATTAATCAACTTCAGCACATAAAATCCTATAACCTAATTTTGTAAACTACCGTTACAAGTCATATTACACTATCATTGTCATATATAAACTTCAAAATTCAGATTAACTAATAATTCAAGTTTTTCTTGTAGGAACATCATTTACAAAATAAAACAAACACTTTATTGATAAAACATTGATTACAATACAAAAAAGCTAAATACAGAATGTAAGATAAGTAGCATATGAAACAGATAAACAAAACAAATAGCTGAGGATTTCTGTTAAACAGAGGTCCCTTAAAGCAGATTTTGGGCCACCCAAGTGAATCCCGTCTGTCTATCAGGGTACAACAGCCGGAGCAGCCTAGCACCTGAAACAGGTACCTGAAACTAGAGTACGAAGTTGCAAGAACGCAAAAAAAATTCTTCTTGTTGTGTGTAGTGAAACATGTAAGTGCACCTTCCACAAGACACCAAGTCTTGTATATATATGCAAGTGAGCTCATAGGCAGTTCAGCTGCTAAGTCAAGAGTCTCGTAGTTAAAGCCTGAACTATTACGAGTTATTAGGAGGAATGTGAACAGACTGTCTGTTATAACTGAGGAAGTTCAGTAGTCAAGCCAATCGGCGCTTCAAAAATACTAAGGCGGCTCGCGGTGACGAGCCCATGCGTAGTGCGCCATCAAAGCGCCACATTGCGCCATCAAAGCTTCACACCCAAGTGCTTGTCCTTAGGTGTCCCTTAACATATGTGGGAACATAATCCCATGGAAAGTCCTACTTATAAACTATTTTATAGTTTATAATTCCTCCAATGTGGGACAAAGAATTTCTCTTAGTAATTCCACAACTTTTGTGTTTCAAATACACAACTTCGAGCATCGATATCTCATTCATCTTAGCTCCATTTTGGACACGGTTAGGTTCATTGTGTTCTCACACTTAGGAGAACACATAGGAAATAGTTTGGTAATTAAATTGTAACACATACAATTAATTATTAATGTCCAAAATGAGTGAAAACATATATTTTCACTAAATTTTCAACATTTCTTAATACTAAATCTACAATATACATGACAGAAACTATGAAGTTTAACTAAGTCTATTAATCCGAGATCGTAAGCTAAAAAAGATGTATTTAATGCCATAAAAATTATTGATGTTCAAAATATTTAAAACTTCAAATTTAGTCTTACATTTTGTAAAAAAAAAAAAGAGAGGGTTGTGAATAGTTTTTTATTAAAGTTTTTTTCTTTTTATTTATTAAGTTGACATTTAGAAGTTATAAATGGAAGAACACTTGTGTGTACTAATAATAATTAAACAAGTACGTAAGGAACTTAGAGCAAAAAATACACAACTTATATATAGATAGATATTCATATGAAGGTTAACAAACTCACTATTCGTCCTCTCTCCTGTTCTCCAATTGAGAGTTGCTCAATTAGTTGTTTCCCTAAAATAATAATAAGGATCACCAATATAACATTACACTAAATCAAAGTGATGATCACCTTCTTTAACACACCTAATAGTAGCCTCTCAAAAGTATACACTATGTCAAGATAGTGTATAACCTCACACATAAGACTATAACAAGATATTATTATTGTTGATGTTTAAGTTAATTAAGTTGTTTTCTACCCTAAGTTTTTTTCTGCCACACTATGAACAAATTTATTTATATCGCCGGTTTGAGGCAAAGGTCTTTAGGAATAACATATAGGTGGGGCCTCAAAATTTTATTTTGTTTTAGGCCTACAGAAATGATGAGCCGGCTCTGCTCAAGATCTGGAGTAGAATGTTGTTTGTATAACAATTTAAACAAAACAAGTTTCGTTTGCTTCAGGTTGTTTTCGCCTTTTCGGCCAAGTGTTGTTTTGATTATAAGGATACATGTTCTAGGTAAAAGACGAAGAACAGAGACATGTAGGTTAAAAGTAAATAAATATGGGAGTTGTTAAAAAAAATAGTAGATAAATGGTATTATTTATAGATAAATGAATAACAGAGACATTATAGGTAAACATTAGTTTTTTTAGAAAAAATGCCTAAAGACTAGTTTTAGTGTGGGGGCATCTATCATGACCGCACTTACAGAGCAAACACCCATGCGTCCTCTCACAGAGGCCAGGCGTAGTGTTGCCCAAGTCCAATGGTCACCTGGGACAACCACGCTCAGGGCCACAATGCCACTATGCACACTAAATGTTTGACAAACTGTAAGTGCCTTCAAATTTTTTTGTGATTTCTAGACTTGTAGATGACTTCAAATAGTTTCCTTTGAAGTTTTATTATCAACGTCACTCCATCCAACCATCATCATCATTTGCATCCATAAATTTAAAACATATTTCTTAAAGTTAATATTGTAGACAAATTTTATGGTTCTCTTGTGTTGGGGAATTCTCGAAAATTACTGGATAAATCTGAAGTCGTGTGATCACTTTCAGATCAAAAAATTGGACTGTCTACCAAAGTTTAATTGGATAAAATCAGATTGATTCTAGATTTTCGTATGGATTTTTGATTGAGCAATTTTGAGAAGATAAAGAAATCGAATTTCTTTCAGGGGATCAAAAACCGAATACGCAGGAGCGTATTTTTAGTTTTCCAGAAAACTGCTTCTTGGGGTAAATTGCACCTTTAGTCCCTCAAGTTCCACGAATGCATATTTGGCCCGGAATTAAATTTCTAATGCATTTTCGATGAAGGACTTTTGTCTAAAATAAAAAATTTCCAAGTTGACGTGGCAGCTCAACCCCAGCCAGGGGCTCTGCCCCTTGGACCCCGCCAGGGGCTGCCTCCCCTTGGACCCCCTTTCTCGGGGGCGCTGCCCCCTTGGATCCCCCCCGTTAGGATGCCCGATGACATTCAAAAAGCGTGCACTCTTATTTGAATGTCATACGCAATCTCAAATTACACTAAAATATCCAACAAACCTCCCCCATTTTAGTGTAATTGTAGATTAACTAACTTATTCACAACAATCAAACAAACTAATGCATAAATGAAATATCGTGACGATTGAATTTCACATTAGTATATTACACATTTCAAATATTAGAATTTAAGGGTATCTCTAAGGATTGAACCCTTAATATCCATATTGAATACATGAAGATAATATACACATTAATTTACATACATAAATCTAACTTGACACTATCTTTTACTAGCCTATGTCCCTACCCTTCATAAGCATATCAAAGTCAAGTCCCAACTTCTTGAAGCAGCTAAACTTCATGCTCATATAGGTAGCTCTCTTATTCTTGCACCTGCAAATGCAATTTTTCAAAAGAACTATTAAGAAGATATACTTCAACCTCTCTTAACTTGCAGATCTGAACACATACCTTTGGGATAATTTAATGTTGTGTTCCAAACTCTAGATGTTAAGCTTTCCACATTGAATTCAACACCTAACGTCATATTAGGTGGGAATTGGGTATTTTAACAATAGAGTTTTCAAATGGACTTTAACCCCAATCCCACAGCTGATCCTCTCACGAGATCTCTACTTAACCCTTTGGTTAAATGATCAGCTAAGTTCTGTTGAGTTTTCACATACTCAACTGAAATCACACCATGCATGATGAGCTCACGAACCATGTTTTGTCTCACACCTAAGTGTCTTGACTTGCCATTATACACTTGACTATATGCCTTAGCCAGTGTAGCTTCACTATCACACCTGATAGAAATGGGAGATATCGGTTTTGGCCACAATGGATCTCATAAATGGTTCTTAGCCACTCAGGCTTCCTTACCAGCTGCATCTAAGGCTACAAATTCAGATTCCATAGTTGAGTTAGTTATGCAAGTCTGTTTCTTTAAAGCCTAAGAAATAGCACCTCCCCCAAGAAGGAATACCCAACCACTTGTGGAAGAATGGTCTTCCATATTGGTTATCCAACTTGCATATGAATATCCTTCAATCACTGAAGGAAATCCAATGTAGGTCAAACCATAATCAAATGGTTCCTTTCAAGTACTTAAATACTCTACCTAATGCTTGCCAATGATGAGTACTAGGTTTGCTAGTAAACCTACTAAGCTTTCCAACAGCATATGCTATATATGGCCTGGTACTGATCATAGCATACATAAGTGATCCTTGCTCTTGAATACTCAGTGGAGATACTACAATACCATTATTAGGTAATAATTTAAAACTAGGATCAATAGGAGTACTTACTGGAGAACAATCCTTGAAATTAAACTTTTCCAAGATCTTCTTAATGTAGTGTGATTGAGAGATTGAAATGCCCTTGTTCTCACGTTTGATTTTAATACCTAAGATCACCTCAGCCTCCCCATATCCTTCATAGCAAATTTAGATGATAAAATTCCTTTGTTTATCAACTTGATCTTGGGTAGTGCCAAAGATCAACATATCATCTACATACAAACAGATCATCACTCCGTTTCCAGAAGCATCAAACTTGCTATAAACACATTTGTCTGCTTGGTTTAAAACAAAACCATTAGACAATACAACCTCATCAAACTTTTGATGCCACTGTTTAGGTGCTTGTTTCAGACCATAAAGAGATTTAATTAATTTACATACCTTGTTTTCATTTCCAGGTATAACAAACCCTTCTGGTTGTTTCATGTAAATCTCTTCATCTAATTCACCATTTAAAAATACAGTCTTCACATCCATTTGGTGAATTACAAGATTATGTATAGCAGCAAGTGCTAATAATAATCTAATGGTGGATATCTTTGCCACAGGAGCATATGTATCAAAGAAGTCGATACCCTCCTTTGTCTAAAGCCTTGGATTACCAATCTGGCTTTAAACTTATCTATAGTACCATCCACCTTCATCTTCCTCTTAAAGATCCATTTACTTCCCAAAGGTTTACAACCAGGGGGTAAATCTACCAATTTCCATGTATTATTTTGCAAGATAGAATCAATTTCATCTTGAATGGCTTCTTTCCAAAAAACAACATCCCTTGAAGCCATTGCTTCACTATATGTCTTTGGATCCTCATCAACATTGAAACAATATTGATATTGAAAATTAATTTCATTCCTAGATCCCTCAACTAAGTAAAGTTGAAAATCATTACCATAAGACTTGGCCTTTCTTTCTCTTGTACTTCTTCTTGGTTCAGTGCTAGTTGAAGGCACATTTTCGTTTTCACCCAAAGTCTTTAAACTAGGATTCATATCCTTTGGCCTAGGTATAGATGTGAATCTTTCTTCATCATATTCGGCATTCCACTTCTTGCCTCGATAACCGTATGCACAGACACATAGTCATTCGGTTCTATTACATAAAACCTGTGAGCGAACGAATGCTCAGCATACCCAATGAAAATGCATTCTATACTCTTTCCCCTAAGTTCCTTATCTTAGGATCATTGAGCCTTACCACGGCTCTACAACCCCAAACTCTTAATTTTAGTAACTCAGGTGGTTTCTTATACCAAAGCTCAAAAGGGGTAGTCTTGTTCCTTTTATTAGGAACCCTGTTTAGCAAATAACAGGCTGTCAACATAGCCTCACCCCAAAACCCATTATTTAGGCCCGAATGGGACAACATGGTATTAACCATCTCCTTTAGAGCCCTATTCTTTCTTTGGCCACACCATTTTGTTCGGTGTATATGGAGCTGTGGTAAGGTGTCTTATTCCAGTTGATTGGAAATATTCCGGATCAAAATACTCACCACCTCTATCCGTATGCAGAGTTTTGATCAACTCATTTCGATGAAGCTCTACTTCTTGTTTATAGATTTTAAACTTTTCCAGAGCTTCATCTTTTGTATGTAACAAGTAAACATAACAAAATCTAGTAGCATCATCTATAAATGTTACAACATACTTCTTGTTACCTAGTGATGGTGTGCCATGAAAATCACATAGATCGCTATGTATTAATTCTAACAGTTTACTTTCCCTACTGACATGTTGCATGAATGGTTTTTTAGTTATTTTATTAAACTTGCAAATATGACATTTTTCATTGCTTAAGTTAACAGCCGGAATTAAGCTCATTTGAGACATTTCCTTAAGTCGTTTATAATGTACATGTCCTAATCTAGCATGCCATAATTCAGATTTAGACAAATTTACACTAGATGTAGAATCAATCATGCAAACAGAATTATCACTAAAAGGTACATCCAAATTTAACATAATCATACCATTACATAGATAACCAAATCCAACAAAAGAACCATGTTTTGACAAGATATACTTGTCGGATTCCAACACTTAGTTTGTACCCACAATTATTTAATACTATACCGGATAACAAGTTTTCCGAATGCCAGGCACAAACAATACATTACATAAGCAAATAGTTTTCCAGAAGTAAAAGTAAGCTCGACTAGTCCTATTCCTTGGATCGGTTCTGTTGCGACATTTCCCATTTTTAATACACGTCCGTCATCAATTGTTGTAAGTTCCTTGAACCATCTTCGTCCTTACAAACATGACTCGTCGCTCCAGAATCGAACCACCAAGCAATATAATCATCCTGCACATAACATGCTTCAGAAATTAAAGAAACATAATTCAACTCTGAATTATTTTCAAAAGTTAAAATCTGACCTGCTTGCTTTGGATCCTTGTTGGATCCAACACTAGTTCCAGATTCGTTCTTGCCCTTTCCAACACGGCAATCACGTTTGAAGTGCCCCGGTTTCCCGCACTTCCAACATCCACTATCTTTGGATTGTTTTCCCTTTTTCACAAAACCCTTTTTGTTACCACCACCTTGGAATTTTCGTTTCTTATTGTTCGTGTTATTACCCTGTTTGGAACTTAGACCAGTTTCCTCCACAACATTAACCGAGGACCCACCGATATTTTTGTCCTTCTCTTTCACCCAAACAATTTCCATTCTTCTACAACCTTCCTCAATACTAATAGTACTTCCCAATTCAACAAGGTTGTATTCACCCTTCTTATGTTCAAACTATGTTTAAATTCCTTCCAAGAAGGCGGGAGTTTATCTATGATGGATGCAGTGGCAATGGATTCATCCATTTTTAGCCCATGTTGTTCAAACCTACTGAGTATTCCCAAACACTCGTTGTACTGTTCCATCACAGAACGCCCATCCACCATTTTATAATTCATAAAATCACTTACCAAGAATTTTTTGCTTGAGGAATCTTCAGCCATATACTTGGCTTGAAGCGTATCCCACAGTTCTTTTGCGTTCAACATTTTGATAAATATCAAATAAAGTGTCAGACATACCATTCAGAATTGTGCCACGGAAAATGAAATCATCGTTCCAGAATTTGTTCCTTTTCCTTGTTTGTTCAATAGTTTCATCCGCCACTTCCTCTGGCGGCGGAGTTGTCAACACATACACCACTTTCAAAGTTGTCAGCAAAAACTGCATCTTCTTTTGCCAACGCCAAAAATCCGTTCCTTCAAATTTCGCTAACTTCACGAACTTTGATGTCATATCACTCACCGATTCACCAGCCATCGTCACGAAATTGTTTGATCTTTGTTGGGGAATTCTCGAAAATTACTGGATAAATCTGAAATCGTGTGATCACTTTCAGATCAAACAATTGGACTGTCTATCAAAATTTAATTGGATAAAATCAGATTGATTCTAGATTTTCGTATGGATTTTTGATTGAGCAATTTTGAGAAGATAAAGAAATCGAATTTCTTTCAGGGGATCAAAAACCGAATACGCAGGAGCGTATTTTTAGTTTTCCAGAAAACTGCTTCTTGGAGTAAATTACACCTTTAGTCCCTCAAGTTCCACGAATGCATATTTGGCCCGAAATTAAATTTCTAATGCATTTTCGATGAAGGACTTTTGTCTAATGCATTCGACCCCAGCCAGGGGCTCTGCCCCTTGGACCCCGCCAGGGGCTGCCGCCCCTTGGGCCCCGCTTCTCTCGGGGGCGCTGCCCCCTTGGATCCCCTGTTAGGCCCGATGACATTCAAATAAACGTGCACTCTTATTTGAATGTCATACACAATCTCAAATTACACTAAAATATCCAACATCTTGTATTCAAAATTGTTATAAGATATTTTCTTAAAACGTGTTATTTTGGAATTAAAAAAAATTGCATTTTGATGTTTAAATATTTATAAAAAATTCATGTCACTAAATATAAATTCCATAGCCCTCATCATAGTTTTAAATTTGATCGGTCGTTTAGTTTCCAATAGGTAATTTAATTTTTGGAAATTTAATAAATACTAAACTATTATATTTAAAATATAATAATAAAGAAAAAACTCTAAAAAAGAACATAAAGAAAAAGTAACATGTAAGAAAGGTACCCTATTATATTGTTATATTGATTAAAAAACATAGCTTAAAACGTTAGATGAAATTTAAGTCACCTAATTGAATGAAAAAAAATTAGAAATAAAACTAAAAAAAACTTAATAGGAAGCAGGAAAACAAGTTCTACTCTATGAAGTTTTTCTGATTTAATACATAGAAAATAATTCAAATAAAAAATATAATAAATCTAAAAAGTGTAAAAAGAAATCTCGGCTATCAATATTTCAATCAATAGTTGATATTAATTGAATGAAAAGAAGTTTGTTACGAAGATATTTTAAGTATAGTCACTATTGTTTAATTTTCTCAACTTCTCCCACTTTTTTTAAATCATAGCTTTTATATAAAATATTTTTTAATTACAGTATAAAAACGAGCGTTTTTCTATATATAAAACAAGTACAATATCTTTATATAAAATGATTATATTTTTAGTTAGGTTTTTAAACTTATGATATCTACTCGTCATTGTTTATTTAACGCAACTCAGTGTTTATTTTTGTTAGTAATTAAGTTTTTCTAATATGATTTATTATAAATTAAACATGTTGGAGCTGGAAAATATAGTCTATATTATCAACACTATGAAAGTCAACAAAAGTCAACGTCACGGTCAAAGTCAACAAAAGTCAAACCCGACACGTTCAAGACGAAGAACCGAGTCGAGACGTTGAACATTTAGATGACTAGGAGTTTTATTGTAATAAATATATTTTGTGTGAACAAAATATATTTTATCTTGTTTTTAGTCAATTTTATGCTTAATATGTAATTTTGTATTAATTAGCCTAAGTCTAGGGGGTTAAGTGTAATTAGTGAAATTAGTCTAGACTATAAATAGGTTAATTGTCATTAGTGTTGGTTAATGGTTGCATGACCAATTGATTGAGGGATTTACTTGTAAACACATATTTTGCAATCTAATTGAAGATCAAAGGGGTTTTGATTGTGATTATCATATTTTGATCTAATTCTTCATGATTTGATTCAAGTTTGATGTTCCTGGATTTACAATTTGGTATCAGAGCCATTTTGGATCAAATTCACTGAAGATTTGAAGATTTTTAGAGAGAAAAGTTGAGATTTTGGTTGTTTTTGTTCAATATCAAGTTTTCATCAAATTCGGATTAGATTTGAGTGTTATTGATATGGAAATTGATTGAAGTTTGCTTATTATTGGTTGGGAAAGCTCTGTTAATCATCAGATTTCAAATCCATTGAGATTTGGGCGATTTCAGATTGATTTTGAGGTGAAAAAGGGTTTTGAGATCGACCAGCGAAACTGCTGTTCTTACAGCGAAACTGTCATCTTCATTCAGCGAAATTATGGTTTATTTTGGATCTGAAGTTGTTTTCTAGAGTTTCAGCGAAAGTACTCCCTTGAACGAAAGTTCAATAGTGTTTTTGACCAATCATCAAGCGAAATTGCTGCCGAATTTATCTCTGAACGAAAGTTCAAGCTTGTTTCCTGCGAACTTATCAGCGAAACTAAGCCATTTGTGACATTCGGCTAGCGAAACTGCTGCCGAAATTTCCAGCGAAACTACTGTCGGCTAGCGAAACTAGAGTTCACAGCGAAACTAGCTCTGCGAAACTATAATTTCAGCGAAACTATCATTTCTTCAGCGAAATTCGAATGTTAAAGATGACTTTTTTCCCCAGTTGCTAAGATTTTCTAGCGTGACATTTACAAATAATATTTTTCCCGGGAGAGATTATTTTATAATTTTTGGGAAAAATATTTTTGGGGCGTTAATTGTTTAAACAAAATAAAAATAAATATGGCTTTTGCAGAATTGATTAAATCCTTCGAATCAGATGATCTCACAATTGCACAATGTCGGTTTGATAATTTTGCAGCTTTAAAGAATGAAAAGATGTCTGATTTTGTTGATCGATTTCTGTTGGTGGCAAGTAATCTGAAGAAGTTTGATGCCCAACTGGGGAATCATGAACAAGTTCTAAGATTACTTGATTCCCTCTCATCAGAATGGAGCTCACACGGCAAGTCGATTCAACAAGATAGAGGCTTTCGGGATTACAAACTGATGGAGGTGATCAACAAACTGAAAGAGATTGAGTTGGATATCAAACGTCGTGAGTACTATGAATCAACATATCTAACTCCAAAGATCACTTCAAACTCCAAAGAGAAACCAGAAGAGAGATCAGATTCTGACACCAATTCCGACGGTTTACCGAAACCTGAAACTGAAGAGGTACAAGAAGAGCATAAGCAGGCTTCAATGGGTAAAGGTGGAGCTGAGTTGAATGCGGAAGTTTGTGATGCTGAGCAGGAAGAGGAATGGAAGCGAAATACTAGAGTTTGCAACTGCGAGAAGGTTCTTACTGCTGAAAGAGTCATCTTGGATCTTCCATACGAGACAATTCAGGATATGTGTTTCTTCTGCTTGTAAAATTCGTTTATTTGGTGTGTATAAAGCTAATAGGTTACTTTTAGATAACCAAAAGGAATTAACCACCATAAACGCAGAACTTAAAAAGAATGAAGCCAAGTATTTTATAAAATTAAATGAAGATTTAAAAGAAAATGATCATTTAAAACGAACTCTTCTTGAAAGAAATGTTGAAATTAATCTTTTAAACGAAAGAGTCAACTTGGCTGAATTTGAAACAAGCAAGCTTAAAACAAAGCTTGATAAATGGACCATATCCGGAATGAAACAGGAAGAGCTACTGTGTAAACAGAGGGGAGCTAGGATTAAAACGGGAGTAGGTTGTGGTGAAAATCCATACGTCTATCCTCCTCCTAGCACCCATTGTTACTCTCCTATGCCTCAACCTCATCCATCTAATGATTTGATTGAAGCTGCAGAAACAAATAGTTTAAATGCAGGTTTAAGCAACGTTAATCTTAATGAGGTTAGAGATGTGCAGGATTCTCCTGTAGGTTTGGGATTTCTCAGGCAGGGGTCTGATAAGAAGATTAACAACGATTCTACCTCTGATGCTCCAAAATCAATATCAGTTGCTTCTCCAACTTTCTTCAACAAATTCAAAACAGGTAACCTTCTTCATTTGTTCCTGTCAGGTTTGTCAAAGAAGGAACAGTTGTTGAATCGTCAGGCAATCAAAATCCTATAACCGAAGCCAACACAATAGGATGTGTCAATCAAGATCCTTTGGAAGCAGATTTGTGTATACGAGATTGGATAAGCTCAGATGATGAATCAAACACAGAGGAGCGTGTTGGTTCCTCACAGATCAATATATCTCTTGATATTGTCAAGTCTCAAAAGCTTCCAAAGCTGAATTAAGACCAATACGGATGTCTTCTCCAATTGCAAAGTATCCCACTCAATCAGTGAAGATCTCATTCCCTGTTCAGCATAGCAAATGCCAAAACAAACAAGAATCTGCTACAAGCTCAAAGCAATCCTTCCCAGCACCTACACAACACGGGACTACAAAGAATCAAAAGCCTTTCAAGGCTTGTTTTGAGTGTGGAAAAGAAGGTCATGTGGTAAAGAAATGTCCTCAAAGGCTTGCTACGAATGGTAAGGCAAAACAAATTGCTTATCCGAATGTAAGTCTAAAAAGAATGTTCCAGACGGTAAAGGCAACACGGGTTGCTTCTCTGCATCAAGAGGTAAACAACACACATCTTTGAATGTGTTGGATGAAAAACCTCCATCCAAACCTTTTCATGTGAAGCCGGTTTCACATGATTCAAAGATGAATATGACCAAAGGTTTAAAACCAAATTCTTTTCCTTCTGGTCTTAAACAGAAATGATTTCCAAATTTAATTTATTCAAATCCAAATTAATTGAACCGAAACAAATTTGGCAAATTAAAAAGAAGGATACAACAATCCCCGATTGTTTAAACGGTTGTGTGCAGAAGCTTGTTACTTATCTTGATGAAGAAGGAACTTCCAGGACTACGATGGCCTGGGTTTCCCTTTCTAACTAATTTGTTAATGAGTGCAGGAACAATTCAGGAGGACTGTTAGTAATCCGGTTTACTGACAGGGATTGTTTCTAATTCAAATTTGAGGCGGAACAAACAGGTTAAGGTCATGGTATTATATCCACAATCTGGATTTTTATTTGCATTATCACAGTTCTCACTTCACAGCAACTGCATATTTTTTGAGAATTCATTTCTTATTTTCATATCAGTGTAGTGTGGAAGACTTTCTTTGATAAATTTTTATTTTTGTACAGTTTAAAAAAAAATTAAAAAAAATTAAAAAAAAATTAAAAAAAATAATAAAAACATATAAAAAATAAAAAATAATAAAAAAAATTAAAATAATAAAAAAGAGTTTGCAAAAAAAAAAATTAGGGGGAGAGTATAAGTAAATAAAAATAAAAAGAGAACTGAGAACTTGATTTGAGATGATTGAGAAATGATTGTATATCTTCTTGAAATGCTTGTTCTTGCATGACTTGCGTTGTAAAATGAGAAATGATAGTAACTGATGTTGTTATCTGATTTTCATCTTATTTTTAATTGCAAATAATAGAAAAACAAACAGATTCTTTAATGATATGCTTGGTAGACTCAGCCTGAAGAATAAAGTAGACAGCAGCATAATGATTTAATTAAAATATATGCTTAGGATGTCTGGATTTACGCAATCATTTTGGCCTGCACAAAAACTGAGTCCTGACAAAAATTGGATTGAGAATTGATCTTTCTCCCACCATGATACAAATCATATAAGCCATATCTTTGAGCCGTGATTGGTGTATTTATGTGTCTTGTGTTTGTGCTAATCTCCTCTGCTGTACGGAAGTACTGACCTGGAGTGATGATCTCCTCTGCTGTACGATAGTACTGACCTGGAGCTCTCATCGGCACATGATTAAATGGTCATCTCCTTTGTTATACGTGAGTATAGACCTGGAGCTCTCACCATTTTGGTCTAAGTAGTGTTAAATCATCTAATTCACATAATGCTATATTCTGTTGATAATCACTTGCACACTAATGCACACGCCTTGCTCTATAAAGATCGTACAAAATTCAAGAAATCCTGAGGTTGGGTGAGGGTTTTTGCCAAATGATTGTGGGGTCCTAGCATTCTAAAGCATTTAATCGAACCTTAACGAATCATTTACTGCTTGTTGAAAAAGATAGGGCATGAGTTTAAGTGGACAAACATATCAGCAATCATTATTGATCTGTTTGAGAATTTCAAAATCATTTAAAGACTGTGATTAGATTCAGTTATCAGTGTGATCTCATTGCTTGTCGATGATTAAATTCATCTTTGTGCTAAAGTATATCTTGAGGATATGATCTCATGATCGATTCAGTTCTCGGTTTAAAAAAAAAACAAAACAAAAAAAACAATATATATATATAATATATATATATATATATATATAATATATAATATATAGATAGATAAAAAAAAATGTTATAATAAATGTATATAATAAAAATAAAAAATATAATAAATTTTTGTTCAAAATTTCTTTTAGGTCTTCCATATTATGCTGTTACAATTTTATCATTTCATGCATTTCACGGAAATTGCGCACAAACGAACACGGGTTCGCTTGTTTTTCACACACTAAATAAACACGGGTTTATTTTGTTAAAATAAAATGATCTAATTAGAAATGTCGAGATTGTGTTTGTGAATGTGTTTCAGATTTTGTTTTAAGTGATGGCCGATCATCAGTTAAGCAGTGTACCTGATCAGAGAGCCTGTTCCTCAAGTTTGCAGAAGATACCGAGCTAGGAATCCTCCTCCTACATCTTCTGAAGCACTCAAGATTAGAGATTTGGGAAAGTTGTTCCAATATCCTCACAAAGGATGCACTCAAAAAGGGGGAGCATATAAATAGGGGGAGCTTATGAGATGAATAACTTTTCTCATCAAATTCAAAAAGCTTTAATTTGAAGATCTTTCTATTGTTGACTTCTCGATGCTGAATTCGTATGAAGACGTTGATAATGATAGACTAAGGGGGAGTATTGTTGGAGCTGGAAAATATAGTCTATATTATCAACACTATGAAAGTCAACAAAAGTCAACGTCACGGTCAAAGTCAACAAAAGTCAAACCCGACACGTTCAAGACGAAGAACCGAGTCGAGACGTTGAACATTTAGATGACTAGGAGTTTTATTGTAATAAATATATTTTGTGTGAACAAAATATATTTTATCTTGTTTTTAGTCAATTTTATGCTTAATATGTAATTTTGTATTAATTAGCCTAAGTCTAGGGGGTTAAGTGTAATTAGTGAATTAGTCTAGACTATAAATAGGTTAATTGTCATTAGTGTTGGTTAATGGTTGCATGACCAATTGATTGAGGGATTTACTTGTAAAACACATATTTGCAATCTAATTGAAGATCAAAGGGGTTTTGATTGTGATTATCATATTTTGATCTAATTCTTCATGATTTGATTCAAGTTTGATGTTCCTGGATTTACAAAACATAATGATGAAGTAATAACTAATCTATACTTATAAATAAAGCAATATTGTTGATGCATGTATGTCCCTAGATCATGAACTGTAATGTAATAAATCTTGTCTGTCTGTTTATGATGTAATTGTATCAATTAATGAAATGATATGAATTGGTTGTTACTTGTGATGTTTAATATTTCATTAATAAGTTGTGATTGAATTGATTGGGTTTATGAATGTTTGAATGATTGCACATTATGTTATATAAATTAAAACATTCAAACTTAACTTAATGAAGTTCTCATGCGAATGGCCCATGCGAATGGACCACACGCATGAATAACTTCATACGATTGACTCAATCGCACGACTGAACCAGGAGACTGGATCAGTCGTATGATTGACACATAAGATTGACTCAATCGCACGACTGAACACTCAGTCGTGCGGATGAATCAACCGCATGGTTCAATCGCACGACTGAACCATACTTATGGCCCAGTCGCACGATTGAACAATACTAACCTATAAATAGACCCAATTCATGGGAAAACGTAAGCATTCATCCCATTACGATTCCAGACGTACCCTAGCCGTCCAGAAGCCTCCCAAATCGTTCTCCAAGTTCACAGAACACATCAGATCGGTTCCTAATCGATTTCTGACGTTGATTTCAATTCTTGATTGATTCATCGTGTGTTCTCACTGATTGGATCGCCAATCAAATAGGATTCCGCACTATTTGAGTTGGTTTAACACGCAATCACTAGGTATTTCGTTCAAATACCAGGTCCTAACAAGTGGTATCAGAGCTTTGGCTCTTGATTTCGTGTTGATTCAATCAAGATTGCATAAAAGTTTGTGTTTTTGCACGAAAAACGCAATCTTTGGCATCAAAAGTGATCTTGGACGTTCCCTGCTCATCGAAGTTCAGTTTCTACGGACTTAGGCGATTTGGACTTGCGAAATTTCGAATTTTTACGGCTGAAACCCGTCAAACCTAGAAATTTTCGCAAAACAGCAGCTTCAGTCGCACGAGTGACCCATTCGCACGACTGGACTCCATTCGCATTGCTCATTCGCACGATTGGACCTAGTCGCACCTTCATTCGGCCGACTGAACCGTTCGTTCGCATAGCTCATACGCACCAGATTCATTCGCACGACTGAACCATTCGCCTGTTCAGTCGCACGGTTGAACCAATCGCAGAGTTCATACGCACGATTAGACCATTCGCATCCTTCAGTCGCATCAGTTAAAGTTTATTTGATTAGATACTAAGTTTATTAGCCATGGAAGATCAGATGTCAGCCTTTACTGCTGGGAAGGACTCAAGGATTCAGAACCTGCTGTTGCTTGAGAGTGAGGTGGGTAATCACAATAAACCACCAAAGCTCTTGACTTTAGATGAGTTTCCCCACTGGAAACAACGTTTTGAGATCTACCTCAATGGAGTAGATCCTAATCTGTGGGAAGCTATAGAGGTCGGTTATAGTACACCGGTGGGAGCAGATGGAGTTAAGTTAACGTTAAGTGGGATGACCGACGCACAGAAAGTAAAGTACAATGCAGAGAAAAGGGTTTATGCATTGATCACTCAGTCTATCCCCAAAGACATATTCCACCAGTACTCAGAGAACAAGCAGTCCAAGAAACTGTGGGATGAGCTAGAGAAGAGATATGATGGGAATGCATCATTGAAGGCAATCAAGGCAAAGGAGTTAAAGAAGGAATTCGATAACTTCTCATCGATTGGTAATGAGAGTTTAGATGAAGTCATAGACAGATTCTACCACTTGATGAGCGAGTTGCATACACATGGAGTGGAAACGACTATGGAAGAGAAAGTAAGCAACTTCGCAGACGGATTGCCTGATAAGTGGGCTTCATTCGTGTCTAACCTTAGACAGAATGAAATGCTTATAAAGTGGATATAAATGACTTCATTCTCAAGTTGCGTGAAGAAGCTCTTAGGATGAAGTATAGAGCTCAGAAGTCTGCGTACACACAGAATCCAGCTTTATACAACGCCACGCCTCAAGCTAAGACATCTGGAGCACCTCTCCAGACAGCATTTGTGTCTAGCTCGTCAGGTCCTTCACATGCTTCTCCTTCTGGATCAGACACGTCAGGGTCATCATGTACCCACTATATTGGATCAGAAGCAAGTGCTACCAAATTGAAGACCGAGAACCTCGGTAATGTGACCGTAGAAGTAGCACGAGAGCATATGGATCTTCTAGCCGCAGTAGTTCATTCATATGATGGACTTGTTGCTGGGAAGATTGGAAACTGCCATCTGGCAGATGAGGACTACGAGCAGGTAGATGAAATGGAGCTTGAAAGAATGGATATAATGTGGGCCTTAGCTAGCGCTGTCCGAAGGGCGAAGAAGTTTGTTAAGAAGACAGGACAGAAATTTGATAGCTACTAAGGACACCACATTTGGCTTTGACAAGAGCAAAGTGACCTGCTTCAACTGTGGAGAGAAAGGGCACTTCAAGAGAGAATGTGTCAAGCCAAAGAAGACGGGTAATGGGAACCCGTTCTCATCCTTTACTCGCCAAGACAAGCAAGCTTCCAGTTCTACTTCATCAAACAAGGACCCAAAAGCCTTGACTGCTCATGATGATGAAGGACAGGATTGGAGTTTTAGGTTTGTCTCACCAGAATCTAACATTGCCAGTGTTGAAGATATTGATGATGATTCTGCGAGTGAAGGTGATCTAGCAGTTGAGATAGCGATGTCACACAGTGAAGAAACAACTGCAGCTGAGGTCAGTTACAAGCCAAAGGAGGAGACCACACAGTCAGAAACAGAAAAGTCAGAATCACCAGAACCAGAGACGTCTGATGCTGCGTTGATGGCTAACTCTTCTGAAACAACACAGGTAAGTACAACTGACCAAATGTTTAATAATCATGCTTGTTCTAACTGTGATATGTTTAGGAATAGCATTGATGAAAATTTGCTAGGTTATTAGATCACAATGATAACTTAGTAAAAGATTTACAACTATGCACTGAGGCCAATAGAGTTCTAAAACAAAATGAGCATAGTTATAAAGAAAAGATAGACCTATTGACTAAACAACTTAGGGAAACCGAAGTAGTAGTTGCCTTTAACCAAGCAAATGACATTAGGTACTATCTAAACTCCCTAGAGGACACTAAGAAGCAAAAGGCAGTTCTAGAAGTAGAAGTTAACTCCTTAAAACAGAAACTGCATAGTTGGACTAGTTCTTCACACATAGTTCAACACTTAGTGAGAGAAAGGAATAACGGGGAGGGATTAGGCTACAAAGTGGTTCCACCACCACCTGAGACCTTGATGAACACCAAGTCTAAACCAGTAAACAACAACCCCATCAAGGATCATGTGGTGACCACTCCTCTTGTTACTGATCCAGACACATCATGTTCATCTACTGAATCTGGACAGAAACAAAAGGAGGCCACTTCAAAGGCAAAGGGTAAATTGCCTTGTGTTAATCTGGAAAATGAATTTGAAAAAGTTAACTTAAAGTCAGGGTCAAACAGAGTCAAATCAGAACCTAAAAGGACTTCAAACGTTAATTTTTCACATGCTACAAGTCAAAAACCAGTTAACCAAAAATTGGAACAAGTTAAACAGGTTAAAACAGTTAAATTTGTTAAACCAGAGAAAACATCAAACATGCAAGAGTCAAAACCTAAAGTGATTGATGTTACTAGAGTGTCACGCATTTCTCCACAAAGAAAGTCTACTCATAAAGTTGATAGCAGATCATGCTACAACTGTGGAGAATGTGGACACATTGCTTCCTATTGTCCTTTCTATCAGACACCTAGGAAGAAGATTGATCTTCAGGACTCTAGACCTAGGTCTTCTAAGAGGAGTTCTCTAACTCCACCTAGAAGATCTAGTGAACCTAAAGTCCAACCTGTAAGCCAGACGACTGTTTATCATAAACAGGCATTGCACAAATCTGGCTTATGGAAAGAGAAGTCATCCTGTGTGTCTGATACTGATGACAAGAAGGAATCTGAGCTACCCTCACCCTCTAAGGGTCAATGGGTAGAGTTTATGATGTGTGATGCCTCTGGGAAACCCAAGACAGTAAAGGCTTGGGTTCCTAACCTAAACTAATACATTTACTTGATATGTGCAGGGTGTTCGATACAGCGCTGAGACTAACACGTGGATTATAGACAGCGGAGCATCCAGGCACATGACAGGAAATAGAGCCCTTTATCAAACGTCAAACAAATAAAAGGAGGGCATGTTTCCTTTGCAGGAAACAAGGGAGGATACATCACAGCACAGGGAGAAGTGGGAAATCAGAAAGTTAAGTTTGATAAGGTGAACTACGTTCAACAACTTCAGAATAACTTACTTTCTGTTTCCCAAATCTGCGATAAAGGATTTAAAGTCATCTTCGACAACAAGAAGTGTTACGTGCTGAAGAAAGACTACATGATCCCAGAGGACCAAGTTCTGATGACTGCTTCAAGATATAAAGACCTTATGTCTTGGATCTGTCAACAGCTGCTACAACGGATCATGAGGTTCAGTGCTTTCTATCTAAAGCTACTGAGAAGGACTCAATCTCCTGGCATAGGAGAATGGGACACATTAGTCAAAGGAAGATGAATCATTTGATTCAGAAGGATTTAGTGAGAGGAGTAAATGTCAAGAACTTCCAACTTCCTGACTTTTGTGTAGCTTGCAAGAAAGGCAAACAGACAAAGAAGTCTCATAAGGAAAAGAAAGTTCATTCAATAGAACTTCCTCTTGAACTTCTTCACATGGATCTGTTTGGTCCAGTCAGTACAAGGAGCATTGCAGGCGATTTGTACTGTTTTGTGGTCACTGATGACTACTCAAGGTTCACTTGGGTAATGTTTCTGAAATCCAAATCAGAAACATTTGAGTCATTCAAGGAATTAGTCACCACTCTGGAATCTCTCTACAAGCTAAAGGTTAGACAAGTACGCTCAGACAACGGGACAGAATTCAAGAATCAATGGATGGAGGCATACTGCAAGGAAAAGGGAATTGTTCATCAATTCACTTCAGCCTACACGCCTCAGATGAATGGTGTTGCTGAGAGGAAAAAATAGAAGCTTGATAGAGACTGCACGGACTATGCTGGCTGACTCGAAACTGCCTATCCAATTCTGGAATGAGGCAGTAGTAGCAATCGCATGTTATACACTGAATCGAGTCCTAATAGTCAAGCGCCACGGAAAGACATGTTATGAGCTACTACAAAGACGCAAACCGAATTTGGAGTATCTTGAACCTTTGGCGCGCCGTGTACACTTCTGAAGAAGACACAAGAAGGAAAATTCAGCGAGAAGGCAGATGAAGGAATCTTTCTAGGATACAACATACCGAATAAGCGAGTTTACAATAACTCAACGGGTCTTGTAGAAGTGTGGTGTAATGTCGACGTTCAGAGATATACCACACCACCTACAGGCAAAGGACCTGCCTACTTCTTCGATTATGATGGATTCTTCAAGTCCTTCAACATACCTCTCTCTCCCTCGGATGATGAGTTAGCTACTAGGATGATGTATGATATTCTGAATACACCATCTAGCACACAGGGAGAATCATCTACTCAGTCAGGGGGAGTAGTCGACGACAGTGACTCCTCCTCTGAAGAGATGAAACTGAAGCAGATGACCAGAACAGTCAGGAGGAACAGGTTCCAGTTCCTGAAAGTCCACAAGCATCTACGAGTGATGCACCTTCGACTTCAGAACCTCAAACTCCAACTACCTCAGATGCAGAACAAAATGTTCATAATCTTGGTTCTGAGGTGGCTGTTCCTACTACTCCAGGATCACGACTAAACGTCTATCATCCCCTTGACAATGTTATTGGGGATGTCAGATCAGGAGTACAAACCCGAAATCAGTTATACTCAGCTGATTACGCCTCGGTTATGGAGAAAGGTTACATTCATGATGGTGCTTATCGATGTTTTGTCTCGCAGGTTGAGCCAAAATATGTCAGTGAGGCACTAAATGATGAGGCGTGGGTGAGTGCCATGCAAGAAGAACTTCTGCAGTTTAAGAAGTTAGGTGTATGGACTCTGGTTGATAGACCTAAAGGTGCTAAAGTCATTGGCACTAAATGGGTACTAAAATGCAAGAAGGATGACCAAGGGGTCATTATCAGGAACAAAGCTCGACTGGTGGTTCAAGGTTTTCGCCAAGTCGAGGGAATTGACTATAATGAGGTGTTTGCACCCGTGGCAAGGATGGAAGCTATTCGTATCTTCCTTGCCTATGCATCGTACATGAAGATCAAAGTCTACCAATTAGATGTAAAGAGTGCATTCCTTCATGGGGAAATCAGGGAAACAGTCTATGTAAGTCAACCCGAGGGTTTTGAAGATCCTTATCATCGGGATAGAGTTTACAAGCTCGACAAAGCTTTATATGGGCTTCATCAAGCTCCTCGAGCTTGGTATGAGAAACTCTCAACTCATCTTGTGAAACACGGCTTTCGCAGGGGAGTAATTGACTGTACACTGTTTATTAAAGAAAAGGATGGCGACCTACTTGTACAGATATATGTTGATGACATAATCTTCGGGTCAAAGAACGAAGAGTTATGTAAAGAGTTTGAAGCAGTAATGAAGAAAGAGTTTGAGATGAGTGCTATGGGGGAGATGAAGTTCTTTCTCGGGTTACAGGTGGATCAAACACCTAATGGAATCTTCTACATCAGACCAAGTATGTAGGAGACATTCTCAGTCGCTTTGACATGGAGAATGCTTCTGCTGCTGGGGACTCCACTTGCTACGAATCATGATATAGCACCTGATGAGAATGGAGATCTAGTAGATGCCACTATGTACCGAGGAATGATCGGATCCCTCATGTATCTCACTGCCTCAAGACCTGATATTATGTATGCTACATGTCTATGTTCAGATATCAGGCTAAACCAAAGGTCAACCATCTGATCGGGGTCAAGAGGATTTTTCGTTATCTGAAGGGTACACCCACACTTGGATTGTGGTATCCTCATGATGATGACTTTGAGCTTACCGCGTATAGTGACTCGGATTACGGGGGCTGCAAGATGAACTACAAGTCTACATCAGCGGGGGTGTCAATTCTTTGGAGAAGATTAGTTACCAGCGGTTATAAATACTTTCATAAGAGATTGCTTTGAAAGAACTATTGATGTGGTTAAAATTAATACGGATTTTCAACGCGCTGACCTCTATACTAAAGCTTTGATAAACACGTTTCAATATTTATTAGAGGTCAACGGCGTTAAAAAGAAAAGTGAGGTAATTCCTGATGATGAACATGTGTAGTCCGATGTTAGTTTTAAAGTTTATTTTAATTTATTTTATTTGTCTATTTGATTTTATTTTTATTTAAACTCATGTTATTTGTGTTTATTTTAAATCCTAAAATAATTAAACCAGAAATGATTTTAGTATTTAGGGGGAGAATATGTCAGCAAGTTAACATTAAAAAAAAATGAAAAAGAGGAAGGAGAGTAGCTAGCTGAAATAAGGTAGATTGTGTCTGTGATACCGATTCAATACCTTTGGAAAATGATAGTACACAGGAACAAATCAAGAGGGACTTTAATTTAAGTTTTGAAAGATGCAAAAGTTCAAAGTATAAATCTGTGTAGTCTAAGCAATACAAAAAGGGAAGATGATAGAAAACTGGCAACTCCTAAGGTGACACAAAGAAAGTAGACTTAGAGGCTGCTAGACCATATATGATATGTTGGTAGATTCAACACAATAGACAAATAGACCTGATTGGTGATCTCAAGATAAAACTAAGTGTTCAACTGACTGTGGGCTTCCATCTTATCACTGGTTAACACAATCAAACAATATTCCAATAAGGGGTAATGAGCATTAAACGCCACAATGTGTGCGGATGACCATAATAGAGCAAAGCAAGAAAAATGAAAGACAAATGCAATAAAGCTAATGACTTATGTTGTTGGTGCATTTTTGCAAATAAAATAAGCTGCTCTAACAAGGAGATAGTTATGTGCCTCTCTGCTGTGCGATGCCATGACCTGAGGATAAGCATAACCTAGTAGATATTCTAGAATTCATTGTTGTTTGCCGCCTCTCTGCTGTGCGATGGCAACTGACCTGAGGACAGGCTTCTCTTTGAAAGCTCTAAGAATAGTCTCTTCTTGTAATAATACCCGTAGACCGCAAAAGCTCCTGAGGAATGTTGATTACCATATAAGTGTGGATCCACAAATGTTAGTTGAAATAATTAAACCTAAATAAGTCACCAGTCTGTGTCAAAAGTCTGTGTATGGATTTAAGTGGACAAACATACTGACAATCATTGTGGCTACATTCTCAAAGGTTCAAATCAATGTGAAAATCTAAGAGTTTCAGTATGATTTCCTTATGTTGCTAACGACTCTGGATGAACACCGAGAACTTGAGCATCAAAAGGTTTAATAACTAGTCCCAAATGAATTTGCCTGTATGATTCCAAAAATGAATTGGTCCAGATATGATCAATCTAAGTTGAAGCTATCTATTCCCGAACCAAATCCCGTAGATATCAATCTCTGGATTTATCTCTCACAAAAGCCAAAAATATGTCTGTTTATGTAATTAGTTTAAAGTCTTAAATTAGTTAGTCGTTTTAAGTTTTAATTTGAGTCAAGTGTCGGGCTACATCAGGAAAATCAGAAGGAATCAACTCACTAAAAGGGTCATGTCTGAGATGACCATATGTGCTTTGAAAGGTTAAATTAGTCACGTCTGAGGTGACCAAAGTGGTTAAAAGGATCACGTCTGAGGTGATCAAAGTGTTTTCAAGATAAAAGGATCATGTCTGAGATGATCAAAGGCTCATAAGTTAATTTAATTAATCAAAAGAGTTAAATGTAAATTGGTAAAAATGGCAGAAAATTAACTAAGTATGACCCATTCGCACGAATGGACCATACGTATGGCTAACCATACGAATGAAGTCCATTCGCACGAATGAACTATGAGTATGGACCATCCAACCGAATGGACCATACGATTAGTCCAGTCGGAGGATTAAGTGCGAACGAGTGAGTCAGTCGCACGACTGAACTTCAGTCGGACGACTGGAGAAGGGCGACTGACCCAATCGCACGACTGAGTCCCACTCGCACGACTGAAAGGTGCGTATGAACTCAGTCGCACGATTGGATCTAGGGTTGGTATAAATAGAGGTGGAGTCGGTCGCAGAGACTCATCACCCTCAAATCGCCCCTAAATCGCACTCCCTACCGTTACTCTGCCAAAATTTGATTTGCCTAGTTTTATCATGATTGTGTGTTACTGACGTTCGCTCATCATCATACAGGTATTTTGAAGTCTTCTTCATCAAAAAAGAAAGATTGGAACCCTAATTGGGTTGTTCGACTGTGAAATGTGAACCGAGACAAGAAAACCCTAATAACCTATTAAACAAGCAAAATGTTAAAATTAAGTAAATAGGTTATTAGTAACGAGATGCGACTTAATGAACCGTTAATGATAAAGACTGAGTTAAGACTTATATTGTGAGAAAACTGACGACTCGAACGATTGACGATGACGACTGAGTCGTGGACAGCGGATGAACTTCAGTCGCACGACTGAAGGGAGCGATTCACTTAACCGCACGACTGAACTATGCGAATGAGACTCAGTCGCACGACTGGTGTAACCGCATAAGAGTACATGCGCATGAGTCCAGTCGCACACTCAGTCGTGCGCATGAGGTCATTCGCACGTCTGAACCTCAATCGCACGATTCAGTCGCACGACTGTCTTCAGTCGTACAACCTCAATCGCATGACAGATAGTTTTCATTCAAAGTCTAAGTGTTGCATTATACTCTTAGCCAACGAAACTAATGTTTATATTGTTATGTGTTACAGATGGCGAGTCGATGGAACATGAGCACCAAGCACAACATATGTGCTCATCTGGATTTGACATCCAGGAACGCAGCTGACTTCGCAGGCATTATTACATTTTTGCTGAGATCCAGGATCGCTCATGCTATATCTACTCCATGCACACCATACAGATCAGTGCAGCAGGCCTTCTGGGAAGGCGCGACTGTTGATAGATCTCTGAGCCTCATTGCATCAGGAGTTCGATTTTGGTGAGGCTATCACTGTATCTGAGGAGGATCTGAGGATTGTTCTACAGTTGGGGACGATGCTGATTGCCCTACTCGTCTACACCCCCTCACTTCAGAGGATGTTCATGAGAGCCAAGTACTACTGGGGACATCAATGCTGGGGTACTCAACAAGAGTAACCTCTGTCCCCAGTTTAAGTACCTTGCGCACGTGCTGCTAAAGTGTATAGCATCCAGGAAGGGAGGTTTTGATGAGCTTTCCGACCAGATCCAGAACGCGTATGCTGCGTTGGTGCTGAACCACCCGTTCAGCTTCTCCAAGATGATATTCACCTACCTGGTGGAGAACATCGAGGGGAAAGGGAAGGAAGGCTTCTGTATGTACCCCAGATTTCTGCAGATGATCATTGACCAGAAGCTTCCCTCCCTGCCGAAGGAGAAGGAGGATGCTGTTGTTCTTGAGGTTATGGACGACACTACACTCGGCCGGATGAAGGTATACAGGGGAAGCAGAGGTGAAGCCCCTGTCAGGAGGTTGTTTGGGCATCTGGCCCGTGCTGATTATGTGGCGCCAGCCAAGAGAAAGTGGCGCCACGATGACAGTGATTCGGATGTTGAGCATATTGCCATACCAGATACTGACTCTGATGATGATGATAGCGGCGACGCCGGGGATGATATGCCTGCTCCATCTAGAGGCACTGATTCAGACGTTATTCCCCGGGGTCAGCCACTGCCGGAGAGGTCGCTGAGATGGCCGGTTTCCATCAAGAGTTTGTGGCTGGTGATCTAGAGGAGGAGGAGTCAGATGAGGAGCCCCTCACCAGGACTGTGGGAAGTAAAGTTGTTCCCACAGACCACGGCTTAGGGTGGTTGGTGAACACCCTCGGGACTCCTCAGAGAGAGAGACTGACCCGAACTATGTTCCGGGCTCAGTGGGCAGAGCTGCAGGGGGAGCATCCACTTCCACCGGGACTAGGAGGAAGCGGATGGCTCAACCCCATGGGTTGAAGAAGAAGAAGCGTCGCCTGACCTTCGTCACTACTGTGCCACTTTCCGCCACCACAGCTACCACTACCACCACTACTGACATACCACCCATCACCACAGCCACCACATCCACTACTCCCACTACCACATCCACCACCTTACCTACCACCACCGTATCCTTCCCATCCACCACCAGACCATTCACACCTACTTCACCAGCATCAGCCACCGACCCATATTCACCACTACACCACCACCACCACACATCATGCTGGACCTCAGCCCAGCCTTCACATGTTATGGATCTACTCTACCTCACATCGGGGTAGAGGAGCAGCTCTCAGCGCTTAACCGTATGGTGATGCGTCTGCTGCTGCAGATGAGGAGAGGAGAAGGCGGCGCAGATCCGCCAGCTGACCGACCTGACTGCTGCCCAGTCTCAGCAACTGGCAGAGCAGGCTCGGGTGATCGACCAGCAGAGAGTCGAGGTGTCCCAACTCCAGGACATGCAGGCTCAGTCCGTCAAACGTATAGAGGAGTTGGAGACGACCAACAAGACTATTATGCTGAGGCTAAAGGGGTCGAAGGATGAGCCCCTGAAGCTAAAGGAAGGTGACGGGGATGATGGAGATGGTGATGATGAAGATGATGATGATGATGAGGAAGATGATGATGATGAGGAGACTGAAGAAGACAGGACAGAAGGTCGTGATGATGATGACGAAGCAGAAGGAGGGGATGCGGCTGCATCGGCCTCTGCTTCAGGTCAAGAGCGGAGATCTAAGCATCGACAGGACCAGTCATCCACTACTTCTGCTCCTCCGAGCGACACGCCCCAGATTCAAGACAAAAGTACTGATTAGATGTCTTATGTATTTATTTATTTTGTACTTGAATCATGTAATGAAAACAAGTGTATTAAATGTTTATATATTAAGTTAATATAAGTCTGTTTGATTAATTACTAATGGTTTATGTGTTGAATGGTTATATCAAACAGATCCAAACTTTCAAAGGGATGAGTTTGACTTTGCTCCCCTTCAAATGGTCAAGACTCAATTAACCATGATTCTTGACCTACAAGGGATAGTGAGACGGTCTGTGAGTTATACCCCTGAAGAAGGGGAAATAATTCATGACCTGTCTGATGAGCAACTGGCAGAGATGTTCAGACTCAATCCCGATGAAATAGTCAAGGACGCTCCAACAGTTGATTCAACCAGTGATGAGGAACTTAATGACATTGATGAAGTTGAGGTTGAAGACATTACTGCAGAAGAGTACCTCAGTATGCTGACGCCGAGGGAAATGTGGTCCCCAATCTGGGTGAATCCCTAGTCAGTGATACTTTTGAGGTACTAGACAAGATGGAGCAGGAAACAGAAAAGACTGAAGGAACAGCCCAAGCCTCCAATGCAGACGTAGATATTCGCAAGGCTGAGTGGGCTGCCTGTTTTGAAGAAGTAAGAGCCCAGCGTGCTGCACCAAAGAGAGATGCCTACACCAAGCTCTACAGAGTCAAGAAACACCATAAGGTGTCAGGCAGGATTATCTCATGGGCTTATTTTGATGACCTTAACGCGTATGCAGTTAAGAGGGAGCAGGGCATAGAGTACTTCAGGTTCCACATGATCTGAAGACTCTACCTGGTTTTGAGCTCAACCAGCTGGCTAAACTAAAGCTGCTGTATGCTGACCCAAGAAAGATGTCAGGCTGGTTTGAGCTGCCCTGAAGAAGGAGTACCACACCAGATGGGTTAACTTCAGACCCCAACAGCCTACGAGGTATATAAGAAGGTCTGAGGTTGATGCCATTACTGGCAAACCCAAGATTGTGCTGAAGTGGAGTCCCCGCGCACTATGTCGAGAATCCCTCTCAGGGAAATGCCACAGGACTTCACTCCACACTTCAAATGGTGGTACTATGATTGGAGAACCGCTGAAGCTGTCATAGTGTTGAATAAAGAGGGCCAAATGGATACTATCAGGGTATTCGACCCAATGTGGCTAACCAACTTGTCTGCTAATGATGTCTACACATTATACAAGTGGCCACTGTTCTATGACACACAAGAATTGTACAAGCCCTCCAGTTCCAAAATGTTATACGACTTTGCTTTGCGTTCGAGATACACGCAGGAGTCACTAAAGAGGAGAAGTACAAAAGTATAAGGAGGTGATGCAGAAGACAAGAGATTAGATAGATCTAGGTCCAAGGGGAGTTTGTTGATGCATGTATGTCCCTAGATCATGAGCTGTAATGTAATAAATCTTGTCTGTCTGATTATGATGTAATTGTATCGATTAATGAAATGATATGAATTGGTTGTTACTTGTGATGTTTAATATTTCATTAATGAGTTGTGATTGAATTGATTGGGTTTATGAATGTTTGAATGATTGCACATTATGTTATATTAAATTAAAACATTCAAACTTAACTTAATGAAGTTCTCATGCGAATGGCCCATGCGAATGGACCACACGCATGAATAACTTCATACGATTGACTCAATCGCACGACTGAACAGGAGACTGGATCAGTCGTATGATTGACACATAAGATTGACTCAATCGCACGACTGAACACTCAGTCGTGCGGATGAATCAACCGCATGGTTCAATCGCACGACTGAACCATACTTATGGCCCAGTCGCACGATTGAACAATACTAACCTATAAATAGACCCAATTCGTGGGAAAACGTAAGCATTCATCCCATTACGATTCCAGACGTACCCTAGCCGTCCAGAAGCCTCCCAAATCGTTCTCCAAGTTCACAGAACACATCAGATCGGTTCCTAATCGATTTCTGACGTTGATTTCAATTCTTGATTGATTCATCGTGTGTTCTCACTGATTGGATCGCCAATCAAATAGGATTCCGCACTATTGAGTGGTTTAACACGCAATCACTAGGTATTTCGTTCAAA